>JZKD02S2271283.1:92541-104467 GCA_000966675.3 Picea glauca
ATATGTTGATGATATCATTTTTGGAAGTAATGAAGAATCTATGAGTCAGAAATTTGCTTCTGATATGCAACAAGAATTTGAAATGTCTTTACTTGGGGAACTAACATTCTTTCTTTGATTACAAGTGCAACAAGTAACAGATGGCATTTTCCTATCACAAACAAAATACCTTAAGCAAATTGTCAATAAGTATGGCATGGAAGATTGCAAACCTGTAAGTACACCAATGATAACTGGATGTAATCTCAGTGCTAATGATGATTCTCCCATGGTGAATCAGCCAGAATATAGATCTATGATAGAAAGTCTACTTTATCTCACTGGGACAAGACTAGACATTATGCATGCAGTTGGGATTGTAGGACGATTTCAAGCCAATCCAAGAGAGTCTCACCTTCAGGCTGTGAAAAGAATATTCAAATATCTACAAGGAACTCAAGATTTTGGACTATGGTATCCAAAGAATGTTGATCTTACTCTTCATGCACACACTGATGTAGATTGGAATGGAAGTGTTGATGATCGCAAAAGCACTAGTGGTGGTGCATTCTACATGGGGCCCTGGTTAGTATCTTGGTTCATAAAGAAACAAAGTTCCATTGCCTTATCTACAGCAGAAGCATAATATGTGGTTGCAGCATCATGTTGCACTCAACTTCTTTGGATGATGCAAACCCTTCAAGACTTTCAAATCAAATGTTCACCTCCTGTCTCTATTATGTGTGATAATACAAGTGCCATCAGTATCTCAAAGAATCCTATTATGCATTCCAAGACCAAGAACATTCCCATCAAATATCACTTCTTACGAGAAAAAGTGCTTGAGCAAAAGGTGAAATTGGAGTATTTTTCCTCAAAAGAACAAGTTGTTGATATATTTACCAAACCTCTACCCAGGGAAGCGTTCGAATATCTCCGACAAAATCTGGGAGTAGTCTCTACCATGCAGAGGATCAGGTCTACTTAAGTACAGAAGACTCAATTGGTTGTAAGGTGTTGATGAGCATCTCTAAATGCTCTGGCTAAGGGGGAGACTTGGTCATATGAAAAGTATTATTATGAAGATGCAGCATGATCTCAGAGGGAGCATGGTATTGTCCACTCTTTGCCATTGATGTCAAAGGGGGAGGAAAAAGACAGAGGAAGAGTATTGCCATAAATGACAAAGGGGGATATTGTTGGAAATATTGTCATTGATGGAAAAACATGAGGCAAAGGAAGAAGAAGAGTTTTCATGTAAGAAAACCAGTGTACGGTTGAGTTTTGGATGGGTGCGTATGATCGCTGAAGAGGATCGTCGACAACCGTCAGATCTGCAGAAGCTTCGAGGGAGATAAGCCATTGGAAGATCGCAGTTCTCAAGGTTGTGAGAACTGGGACATTGAAAGTCTCGAAATCCCAACATAATCGGGACCATCCATTTGGAAGGACGCGTGGCAGTGATCGGGCGCCACCGGGAGAAAGGCTTCATCAGAGAATCGGGAATCGGAGTTTCACGAGTCTCGTGAACAATTGCATCAGACATCACAAAATTGTGATACGCGATTTCCCGATAAGGCAGATAGCGTGTGGGCCACCTTGAAGGATAGGTGGTAGGTCAAAGGCCAGTAGCCGTCAGAGGACCAGCATATCGGGAATCGACAAATCAGTATTCCTGTGGAAAAAGGATTGCGTAAATCCCTAGAGGAAACCTCGACGTGGAATCTGAACCGTCCATTCGGTGGGACGCGTGTCAGGAGTACGGAGGAAGTTGGGGATCGGCATATCGTGGGTCAAAGGGGCGTGATGCAGGAGCATCGCTCACTCATCAAGCGAGCCAGCGCATGGAGCAGGAAAGACAGTTGGACAGCGCCAGCACATATATTTTTGAATTGCTTTGAAAGTTGTTGCGCCAACCTTTAATGAAGGCATTCATAAAGAAGCACCCTTATATTGTAAATGGACATTGAACCTTTAAGCTCTCGTCCTTAGTAGATAGGAAGGCAATTAATAAAATTAATGTTGTTGGATGAGAATTAATTGTAGATTTGATAGTTGTAGAATTCGAGAGGGCAAACAGAATATAGGCACCCTCCTTTGTACATTGTATTATCATCAAGCATTCAAAAGAGAAGAGCAGAGAAGAGAACTTGTGTAGAACACCCATGTACAGATTGAATTAATAGAAGAGAGCCTGTGATTCAATTTCATGGTTTGTGTTGTTTCCTCTGTGTTGATATTGTGTTCATGAATGATTTGCTTCTTTTGTATGCATTTGCTTTAAATATGTTGTGCATGTGAGTTCAGAGGTTTAATTGAAGTCTGTGAGAGAAGAGAATGAGTTTCAATTGTTTCTCTGTTTGAGCCGGGAGATTCCTGCATAGAGTGCAGTCGAATTCATCCGCATAGAGTGCGTTGATGAGGATCAATAGTTAAGCTCTCATTCTCGTTCACCCAGAAGTTGATTTGGGTTGGCAGAGGCGAGCAGGAGAAGTGCAGGCTGAAATTGAAGTTTCAGTTGTGAGTCTGAACAGGGAGCTAAGGACTGCTATAGCAGGAAGTGCACAGAGTCTGGAAGAATTCAACACTTCGAGAGTTGTTGGAGGTCGAGTGCGAGAATCGTGTGTAAAGTCTCTGAGGGAGTCAGAGTTGACCAAGATGAGGAGGGATAGTTATTTTGTGGATACTGCGGGAACAGACCCAGGAGAGGCTCGAGTAGGAAGAAGCTATGGAGTGGAAGAAATCCCCAAGGAGGAGAATCAACGGCCAGGGTTCACAGGATAGGGTTGCGAATTTCCGTTGACTGACAAATTTGGGAAAAGTTGCACGGGAGTTGGTATTTAGGCGCAGGGAAGAGAACCCATATCCATCATGATTCATCATATCGGGTTTCTCAGAGGCAAGAGTTTCATATTCGTTGAAATCGCGATTAGTGATTTCCCGATTTAATTAGAGTCGTTGATCGTCACAAGGACATGTGGCACGAGATCCCGAAGGTTCGGGGTTCGACACTTCGTAACTTTCAGTGTCGAAAGAATTATGGAGAATTCACGAAATCCCGAATTGCGAAGGGTCCCACGGTGATAGTGGGGTATTTGACAGGTGGCATCGCGATTCGAAGTTCAGGACTTGGAAGGTCCTGTGAAACGGGGTTACAGAAGTCGCGATTTCCCGAGTTCCACCAGTGTGTGGGGTGCAAGCCCCATCAATGAGGACAGGTGGCATCGTATCGGAGAATCGATACATTGGGTCTCAGGGAATTGAGAGACAATAAACCCGGGACCGTAAGACTCGCGAATTCACGAAGTCCGATTTCCTGATTTGGAAGGGAGATCAGTGAAGAGTTGTTGTGGGTAGAGAACATCCGACAGAGGAAGTTGAGAAGGTCCTAGTGTTCGCGATCATTCTTCGAGGAGAGGGGAGGGTTGCATCAGAGTGGTATCAGAGCACAGAAATCTTGTCTGTATATTTCAGGCGAGAGAGGTGAAGGAAGAAAGGAAAGCACTCTGATACACACGAATTGCGTCAGAGTGGTATCAGAGTGGGTATATCTTTGCTTTCTGTAGCAGAGACAGATAAGACATCATGCTGCCCAGAAGGGAGAGACAATCGCCTGATCAAGAAGACAAGGATGCCTGAAGAAGGGGTAGACCAGCAGGAACTCCAAAAATAGAGCGCCAGATGAGAGATCTCCGAGCAAGGCTTGAGGAGATGGAGACAACGCAGAGAAGCGGAGCTGGTGCTGGAGAGTTCAGTGATTCCGAGGTGGAAGAGGAAGATGGAAATGATGAAGGAGAGGTCACAGCAGAGGATGCTTCGACTGAGTGATTAATCAAAGCTATCGCCAGGATGAGTTCGAAGACAAAAATGGACATTCCCATCTATGAGGGGAATCTATATGCAGAAGAGTTGTTGGATTGGATCCGAGCTCTTGACACCTACTTCGATTATGAAGATATCGAAGAGGATAAGAAGGTTAGACATGCTATCACTAAGTTGAAAGGACATGCAGCCTTATGGTGGGATGAGCTACAGGCAGATAGGCGTTCCAAGGGAAAACAGAAAATCAAGAACTGGGACAGGATGATCGCTAAGATGAAAGCGAAATTCATCCCAAGGGATTATCAGATCACTTTGTTCAGGTGAATGCAGAACCTAACACTGAAGCTGATGACGGTGAAGGAGTACACCGAGGAGTTTTACAAGATCAATATCCGAGCAGGTCATCGAGAGAGAAATGATGAGAAGGTGGCGAGATATCTGAATGGTCTAATATATGACCTTCAGGATGAGTTAATCATGCTAACCATCATGACGGTGGAATATGCTTACCAATTGGCTCTGAAAGTCGAGGAGAAGTTGAGCCGTAAGAAGGGATAGTGAGGGCGAGGCAGGAGTCAGCCCAGAGGCAAGGCAGTTGCCTAAGAAAGAACTCAGAAGCCCAAGGAGGAGTGGAAGAAACCACAGGATAAAGCTGAAAGAGGTGGAACCTCACAGAGGCAGCAATATGCTGAGCCGAGGAGGCAGCATACAGAGCAAGGTGGCGGTTATGCTAATGCCAACACATTTACTCATACTAGAGGTCGAGGTAGAGGCCGAGGTGGAATTATCACATGTTTTACATGTGGGAAGGATGGACATAAATCCGTTGACTATCCAGACAGGAAAGTGGACAGAGGAGAAACTCACATCACTGAGGCGCAGAGGCATGATGCTGAGAACGAAGATACAAACAGCGAAAGATTTCTTGGGATGCATAAAATCCTTTTGACGCCTGAGAAAGAGGTGGAGAGCGCAGTGCAAAGGAGCAGACTGTTTAGGATAGCTTGCACAACCAAGGGATGGAAATGTAAAGTCGTTATGGACAGCGGGAGCACTGATAATCTCGTTTCAACCAATATGGTGGAAAATATGGAGCTGGAAACAACTAAACACCCGAGCCCATATAAGGTCTCGTGGCTACAGAAAGGACACCGGGTAAGTGTCACTAAACAATTCTTAGTTAAATTCAAGATAGGGAATTATAATGATCATATCCTATGTGACGTTATTCCCATGGATGTATGTCATATATTACTGGGTAGACCATGGAAATATGACCGAAATGTTATTCATGACGGAAGGGTGAACACATACACTTTGGAAAAGGATGGGAAAATCCATAAATTGCTTCCGATAAAAGATAAAGAAGTGAATCCGGAAGTAAACAACACAATACTTCTCATGAGTGGGAAGGAACTTTTCACAGAGATGGAGAAGAATGAAGATCCACAATTCTTTGTTGTCAGGAAGCCAAGAATTGTCCTGACAAGCACAAGGGTGGATGACTTACCAGACGAGATTCAGGAACTGTTGGGAGAGTTCACTGATATCATCGTGGATGAACTACCTCGTTCGTTGCCACCAATGAGGAGTGTGATTCACCATATTGACCTCATACCGGGAGCAAGTTTGCCAAATAAAGCAGCGTACAGGTTGACACCCCAAGAAAATGAGGTCAAAAGACAGGTACAGGATTTGTTGGACAAAGGACTGGTTAGAGAAAGTCTAAGTCCATGTGTTGTTTCGACAGTACTAAGTCCGAAGAAGGATGGAGGCTGGAGGATGTGTATAGACTCTAGAGCATTAAACAAAATTACCATCAGGTACAGATTTCCACTACCGAGACTAGATGATCTGATGGATCGCCTGAGTGGGGCAAATTATTTTTTGAAGATTGATCTGAAGAGCGGATATCACCAGATTCGCATGAGGGAAGGTGATGAATGGAAAATTGCTTTCAAGACAAACAAAGGTTTGTATGAATGGTTGGTCATGTTGTTTGTCTTGATAAATGTGATGAGCACATTCATGAGACTGATGAATGAATTCCTACGAGAATTCATCAGGAAATTTGTTGTCATATATCTGGACGATATACTGATTTTCAGTAAAACAAGGGATGAGCATTTAAGGCATTTGGCCATTGTGATGAGAAGACTACAGTAGAAGAAGATGTTGGTCAACATGAAGAAGTGTTCCTTCATGAAGACAGAGCTCATTTACTTGGGTTTTGTCATATCAGCTAATGAGTTGAAGATGGATCCTGAAAAGGTGGAAGTAATAAAGAATTGGCCATCACCGAGAAATGTTTTCGAGGTGAGAAGTTTCCATGGATTAGCTAGTTTCTACCAAAAATTCATTCGAAATTTCAGTGGAATTAGTGCCACGATGATGGACACAGTGAAGAAACGACATCAAGTTTTTCATTGGACAACAGAGGCTGAAAAGAGATTCAATTTGTTGAAGCAGAAGATAACAGAGCAACCGATTCTGGTGTTGCCTGACTTTTAGAAAACATTTCAAGTGAAATGTGATGCCAGTGGATATGCCATCGGAGGGGTCTTGAGCTAGGATGACAGACCTGTGGCATATTTCAGCAAGAAGCTGGAAGATGCAAAGCTGAAATACTCCACGTATGATAAAGAGTTTTATGCCATCATACAGGCATTGAAAAAGTGGAGGCGTTACTTGATACCCAAGGAATTTGTTCTGTACAGTGATAATCATGCATTGCAGTTTGTAAGTCAACAAGAGAAGTTGAACCAAAAGCATGCAAAATGGGTAGAGTACATGAAAAATTTTACATTTGTGATCAAACACATTTCAGGAACTGCTAACAAAGTGGTTGATGCTTTGAGCAGGAAATGTTTACTGTTGCAGTAGTTCAAAGTCAAGATGTTGGGTTTTGAGAACCTGAAGGACGTGTATGCAGGTGATGCAGACTTCGGAGAAGCGTACGAAGTAGCTGAGAATCCAGTTCTCAGGGATCGGAGTCCATGGATAGATTATATGATCCAGGGTGGATTTTTGTTTAGGGGCAATCAATTGTGCATTTCAAATTTCTCCATGAGGGAGAATTTGGTGAAGGAAAAGCATAGTGGCAGATTGGCAGGTCATTTTGGAGATGACAAAACATTCGCAAAACTAAGCGAATTGTATTTTTGACCGGGCATGCAAGAAGATGTAAAGAGGTTTGTTCACAGGTGTCGAATTTGTCAGCATTCAAAGGGCTGAAATTAGAACACAGGTTTTTATCAGCCATTGCCCATACCTGAGAGGCCATGGGAGGCGATCAGTATGGATTTTGTTCTAGGTTTGTTGAGGACGCAAAGAGGAGTTGATTCCATCTTTGTGGTGGTGGACAGATTTTCCAAGATGGCACATTTTATTCTGTGTCATAAGACCAGCGATGCGACCCACATCACAAACTTATTTTTCAAAGAGGTAGTGCGACTACATGGATTGCCAAGAAGTATAGTCTCGGATCGGGATACCAAATTCATAGGTCATTTTTGGAGGACGCTATGGAAGAAGCTGGGGACTAATTTGGATTTTAGTTCATCTTACCATCCATAGATGGATGGGCAGACCGAGGTGGTGAACAGAAGTCTGGGGGATCTATTGAGAAGCTTGGTGACAGAGCACCACAATAGTTGGGACCAGATATTGCCATAGGCAGAATTCGCGTACAATGACTCAGTGAATCGGAGTACAGGCAAAAGTCCATTCCAGATTTTGTATGGGACACAGCCGAGGGGAGTTTCTAAACTCAGGGAGTCAGAACAGACTGCAACTAGCAGTGCTAGTGCTGAAGAGTTTGCTGAGGTGATGAGAGAACTTCACACGAAGGTGAAGCAGCGACTGAAAAAGTCAAATTAGGAATATAAGCACAGAGTAGATCAGTGGAAGAGACAACTTCAGTTTGAAGTTGGAGATTTGGTTTTGGCACACCTGAGGAAGGAAAGGTTCCCAAGGGGAACATATAACAAGCTCAAGATGAAGAAAATTGGACCATGCAGAGTCCTAAAGAAATTCGGAGAAAACGCTTATGAGATTGAGTTGCCAGATGGCATCGGAATATCTCTGATTTTTAATGTTTCGGATTTATATCCATACAAGACTAGAGAAGTAGAAGCTAGAGTTGAGAAACCCGTGATATAGTGGCAGAAACAATTACCAGTTGCACAGAAGTCGCAGATGGATTGCATACTGGACAAGCGAATAAGAAATAAGACCGGGCGGAAGCAGTATTTTGAATACCTGGTGAAATGGAAGAATCACCCAATGGAGGATGCCAGATGGGAAAATGAAGCAGTCATTCAGAAGCATGAGAACACCATGCAGGAGCTCATGTACAGGAGCCCATGAAAATTTTCAAACCGAGGATTATGATGCAGGAGCATCGCTCACTCATCAAGCGAGCTAGCGCGTGGATCAGGAAAGACAGTTGGACAATGCCAGCACATATATTTTTGAATTTCTTTGAAAGTTGTTGCGCTGAACTTTAATGAAGGCATTCATAAAGAAGTGCCCTTGTATTGTAAATGGACCTTGAGCCTTTAAGCTCTCGTCCTTAGTAGATAGGAAGGCAATTAATAAAATTAATGTTGTTAGATAGGAATTAATTGTAGATTTGATAGTTGTAGAATTCGAGAGGGCAAACGGAATATAGGCACCCTCCTTTGTACATTGTATTATCATCAAGCATTCAAAAGAGAAGAGCAGAGCAGAGAAATTGTGTAGAACACCCATGTACAGATTGAATTAATAGAAGAGAGTCTGTGATTCAATTTCATGGTTTGTGTTGTTTCCTCTGTGTTGATATTGTGTTCATCAATGATTTGCTTCTTTTGTATGCATTTGCTTTAAATATGTTGTGCATGTGATTTCAGAGGTTTAACTGAAGTCTGTGAAAGAAGAGAATGATTTTCAATTGTTTCTCTGTTTGAGCCGGGAGATTCCTGCATAGAGTGCAGTCGAATTCATCCGCATAGAGTGCGTTGATGAGGCTCAATAGTTAAGCTCTCATTCTCGTTCACCCAGAAGTTGATTTGGGTTGGAAGAGACGAGCAGGAGAAGTGCAGGCTGAAATTTAAGTTTCAGTTGTGAGTTTGAACAAGGAGCTAAGGACTTCTGTTGCAGGAAGTGCACAAAGTCTGGAAGAATTCAACACTTCGAGAGATGTTGGAGGTCGAGTGCGAGAATCGTGTGTAAAGTCTCTGAGGGAGTCAGATTTGACCAAGATTAGGAGGGATAGTTCTTTCATGGATACTGTGGGAATAGACCCAGGAGAGGCTCGAGCAGGAAGAAGCTGTGGAGTGGAAGAAATCCCCAAGGAGGAGAATCAACGACCAAGATTCGCAGGATAGGTTTGCGAATTTCCGTTGACCGACAGATTTGGGAAAAGTTGCGTGGGAGTTAGTCTTTAGGCGCAGGGAAGAGAACCCATAGTCATCGAGATTCAGCATATCGGGTTTCTTGGAGGCAAGAGTTTCATATTCGTTGAAATCATGATTAGCGATTTCCCAGTTTAATCAGAGTCGTTGATCGTCATGAGGACACGTGGCACAAGATCCCAGCGGGTCGGGGCTCGACACTTCGAAACTTTCGGTGTCGAAAAAATTACGAAGAATTCATGAAATCCTGAATTGCGAAGGGTCCCATGGTGATAGTGGGGTATTTGGCAGGTGGCATCATGATTCGGAGTTCGGGACTTGGAAGGTCCTATAAAACGGGGCTACGGAAGTCGCGATTTCCCAATCGGTGATTTCCCAAGTTCCACTGGTGTCTGGGGTCCAAGTGCCATCAACGAGGACAGGTGGCATCGTATCGGAGAATCAGTACATCGGGTCTCGGGGAATTGAGAGACAAGAAACCCGAGACCGTAAGACTCGCGAATTCGCGAAGTCCGATTTCCCGATTTGGAAGGGGGATCAGTGAAGAGTTGTTGTCGGTAGAGAACTTCTGACAGAGGAAGTTGAGGGTCATTTCATCTCTTCGGCCCAAAGGTTAGAGAAGGTCCCAGTGTTCGCGATCATTCTTCTAGGAGCGGGGAGGGTTGCGTCAGGGCATATGCACATTGACATCGTAAACCCCGAAACCCCGACGAGAGGTATGGTGGCGGTCACGTGATAGTAGGTCACATGGACCATTGTGTAGCCAGAAGGGGATAAATCTCGGGAAAGGAGCACATCGGGAATCGATATTTGTAAGAGAAAAGAACAATGAACACCAAGAATGCTGAAACCCGAAAGGCGCACGTAGGTTTAATTCAAAATTTTTATGTGGGACCCGATTTCCCCAGAGCAATAAATATGGACCCAGAGAAATAGGGATCGCAATGAGCATTGAATGGTTTTGACCCATGGTCTTAAGAAGGGGTCGATACCCTTTTCTACGAGAGATCTGCAAGCAAAGAAGGGCGGCAAGTATTTTGATAGGTGGCAGGGGTCTTTTTGCAGGACGTGGAGGCCATTTTCTGATGGTAGGGACATCTACAGGTCGCTAAGGTCATTTGTGCAGGCTGCAGGAAAGGTTTGAGGTGGGAGGAACCTCATTGTGGAAGTTGGGTGGCAGATCTACATTGACAGAGAGTTCTCTGCAGTGGGTTTAGCAACTAGGAGAGTTGAGGCATCATCTCCATGATACAAGTCTTAATAATATGCCAGAACTGTCTCTTCTAAAAGAAGATGATGGCCAGTGCATAGAACACATATGAGTTTGAGTAAGTTATTATAGATCTGAACTGCACTGCAACACATATTATTATAGATCATTACAAAAGGGGGAAGCATATATATATATATATATATATATAAATACGGGTCATTCACATTAAATATGCATATGACAGTTAGGATTTTTGACGAAGGATGTTGAATGCATACTGAAGTCTGGGTTATTGCTGATATTCTGAAGGTTTGGGCAAACTATGTTTGTTGAAAAATGTACAAAGGGTTGAATGTAATGGTCGGATTTACATTTTACATCGATTTATTTTGATAAACTAACTAGTTTCATAACACAGTAATGAAATAACCGTAACATTCAAGAATTTTTACTAATTTAACTCGTTCGTATGCAATTTCATCAATATAATAAGATTTAATAACAAATTAATTCAAAACAATGCATAATTCTTACTTGAACCTGATGCTACTATTTGCTCGTCGCTTGCTTCCTTCCTTCTCCTTTAGAACACAACCCAAAACAGACCTCCCTGCCGACTAGTTAGCTCCTAGCCCTAGGATATCAACAGATATCCTAGCCCTCTGTGCCCAAAACCCCCAGCAAACCCCTGGTCCACTGTGTCAATTCCAATCCAAATTCCACTCTGCCAATCCCCCACTCCAAAATTCATCCCCAACTCCCGTAGACTAATCCCCTCTCCCCAAACTCCTTTCCCCCCCTTATCCCTCCTTCACCGCCTTCCCTTCATTTACTCCCTTATCCCTACATTTATTATCTTATCCTCTTATTAAATATATTATCCCATTATTAAATGCTTCTTATCCTTTATTTAACGTTTGTTACCCCACTCATATACGTAAGTTTTAATAAGTTAAATTATCAACTGTATTAATTCTTTACTCACATAATTAAAGAGTTGATTAATAATTAAATAACCATTGACAATTATGGACAATTTATTAATGATGATTAATTTAGTTAATATTATATAAGAAACAATTTTTAGGATTATATTATTAAATTAATTATAATTAATAACCAAGGGTCGTTACATACACCCACCCTTCAGGAAACTTCGTCCCGAAGTTAAGGTATCTTATGGTACAAAGAACAAAACATGGTTCACACATTCATAGCAACTAACCGACACTATCAGTAAGTAAGTCAAGAAAACTCATACATACTAGTGTATATGTACAAGAAATGTATGTGTAGCTAGTACATACAGTCTCGTGCATGTACTAATAATCAAAACTACCATCCTTTAGTAATTTATGTATACATTCAATCCAGTCAGCAAGACTAGTCTTTTTAAAAAAAACAACAATCAATTAATTGTGTGAGAATTCGTTTAATCACAATTGTCCGGTTCAATAATTTATTTTAAACAACTGTGGTTTAGTTACATAATAATGAATATTCATACATACACATT
>JZKD02S2271283.1:104477-114922 GCA_000966675.3 Picea glauca
ATATATAGGAGACTAGGAGGTATAATTACAACTAATGGCCTAAAGCCGAAATAAATAAAATAACATTACTAATCTAATATGCCCCAATTAAGGGGTAATAAATAACATTACTAATATAATATGCCCCAATTAAGGGGTAATGAGCCAATATTAGGGCTTAACACTATCATTTATATATTCACTTACAAAATTTTATTGAATATCTTCTAGTGAGCGAGTGATCTGTTGGCAAATCAGAAATAACAAATTTGAGGTAGCAAAATAGTAATGTGAGAGAAAGTTTCAGGATTGTATAGGAGATAAATGTTTTTCTATGAAACCCTTGCATGTTGTATGATACTTGTCCCATGAGGCCCTGTGTGATGCATGAACAAGTCCTATGAGGCTAAGCCAGATTTGAAGGAGGATGCTAGTACCAAGTTGTTGAGGATGAGGAAGAGATACAGGTTTGAAATCACATGGATTAGATCAGCTACATGTATAAAGGTATGTTATTCTATGTTTATTAAGGCTTGGATCTTGGAAGGTTGCAACATGCTTGAGGCATGTATTTGTGAGTTTTTGTGTATGACTTGAGGCACATCTTGGATACTTGGCATATGTTTTGTTGTATGGTATATGATTGAGAAATATTATGAGTGATATGGCACATGTTTGATGGTATCTCTTGGTACATGGATTATCGATGTTGACACATGGTTTAGGCACATGGTTTTAGGAACATCTTGGTTACATGTTGATGATGTAATGGTCATGACTTTGGTACCTTGTTGAGGAATTGGTATATTCTTGAGGCACATCCTTAGTGCATGGTGTGAGGCATATTCTTGGTACATGTATGAGCTTCATTTCTTGGTGATATTGATGCATGTTTGAGGCACTTCTTGATGACAGGTTATGATACATGCATTGGATGTTGTGGAACATGCTTCAAGCATGTCTTGGTGAAGTTGGTGCATGTTGAGGTACACCTTTGTGATGTTATGGTACATTGATTAGAATCATATCTTGGCTATATTGGTCACTTGGTATTGTAGCTACATTGGTTATGCTTGAGGCACTTCATTGATGATATGTTATGGTACATGGTGTATCGCATGATCAAGACATATCATGAGTTATATGGTATATGGTTGATGCATGAGATGGTATTGGTTTGATAAATGGTTGATGTGCATGGAATGGTATAGGTTGATGTATATTATTTGGTGATGGCTTTGGTATCCGTGTGAGTGGATCTAGTTACTGCGGGTTGATGGTATAATGGTGACATAGAAACTGATAGGGTGGATGATTGGTTGATCATCAATTACAGGTTAATGTCATAGTGACAGTGACATGGTGTTGTATCGGTGACTGTGCTAGTGTTACACATCAAAATTACTCACTTCAATGATGACCCATTGTCGTCATTGCTAGTGTCGCATTTTTGGTCGCAAGTGTCGCAAACATCATATTGTCATATTACCTATGTCGTGTCTCTAACAAAATAATAAGGACACTTAAGACACCCTCAAAAGCTGGTTTTAGGAAGAGAAATCATTTGATGAAGAGTACAAAGCATTTTCCATGAAGAAAACCACTCAAAAATCATTCTTGGAAGGAAACACTCCCCTACCCACTGTTAGGGAGCATCGATGCTCCCTATCCTTCTCTGGGGGAGCGTTGAAACACTATGTGCACCCTTTTGGGGGAGCGCTTCCATTTCTGAGCGAATTTTGGTTTGTTGAGATAAATCAGGGAAGAATCCCCTCAATCTATGAAGTTGGTTGGATTTGAATCTGAGGTCAAGGCATGATATTAGGGAAGATCCACAACTGAAGAAGAGGAATCCTCAACTTATCCCAAACATCTCTCAAGGTGGTTGGGTCTCTCCAAGCTTATATAAGGAGGCCTTATCATGGTAAAAGAGAGGATAGAGTTTGATAGAAGCACCTAACTTATGATCTCATAAGGAAGGGATGGAGACACTGTGAAGCTTCTAACTTATGATCTCATAAGGGAGACATCATTGAACCATCATCATTTTGTTTGTGGATTATTTGAGCAAGGGTCTAGACAAAGAGAGATTGGTGAAGCTGTTGCACTACATCCATGGTTGTAAGCACCACTTTGTTCTCATTAATATAAATCTATGCTTGGTCTCTTTCCTTTAAATTTTATGTACATTTCATGAAATTGTCTCTATTAGATAGATTTGTTTTTGAGCTAATCTCAGTAGAATATGAAGTTTGTTGTATCTTTGTTTTTTCTACAGGACTTATTGAGGAGCTTAGGATCAAAGCTCAACTTGGACTGTGCGAGGAAAAATTCCATTAAAAAAGGTACGCTTTCCTTATTTCTCCTCATACATTAGCTTAATTAGATCTAAAAGGAATGTTAGTGTCCACAATAGCATTTTCTATCTTGGTCATAGGGGTCTAGTATCCAAGAGAGAATCCACTTGTCTGGAAGGGGATTTCTCTGTAACAGAAATTGGCGAATCCACTGGGGAAGAACCTTGATTTTTGTTTCCTTCTCTAGGTATTGTTTTGGCCTTTTCTCATTTTTGACCTTCTCCATACCGTGTCTCTGATTCTTAGATTTGTTGATTGGATTTTTATTTCATCATATTCACTCTGATTGTTTGAGTTTTCTTGAATTTTTTAGTTTCTGGGAATTTTTCTAAACTTCAAGATCCTAGATCTCCCTTGCCTTTTCTATCATATCACTAGTGCTCCCTGTCGGTCTTACACAGAGAATTGGAATGCTCTGGTGTCCTTTACACCAAAGTGCTGCCCCTTTTCTGTGAAACATCTTCTAGGGTTTCATTCTCTGAGGTTCATTTCTTGCTTTCGGTAATTTATCAGAGTCTTACAATCTCAATACATATTTGTATTGGCTTTCAACACTCTTATTTCTAAGAATTGATCACCTATTGTCTGGAATTTTGACATTTTTCTTCCTTACCTTGAAGTCACTCTTTCTCTTTGACAATTTAGAGTCAACTTACTGTTTTCTTCTCATTTATCTAACTGAGATTCATTTCTTGATTTTGGTACTTTATCAGAGTCTTACAATCTCAATACATATTTGTATTGGCTTTCAACACTCTTATTTCTAAGAATTGATCACCTATTGTCTGGAATTTTGACATTTTTCTTCCTTACCTTGAAGTCACTCTTTGTCTTTGACAATTTAGAGTCAACTTATTGTTTTCTTCTCATTTATCTAACCGAGTGAAAAATTTTTGTAAGGAGATTCAAATGTATTTTGTACTTTTCATTTTTATCTTTGAGTTATTTTTTCCAAGCAATTCCTAGTTTTTCATCATCTATTAACCTTCTCCTACCTTCACTAGCAAATTCCCCATTTTTCAAGCATTTTGGGTGAGTTTTTGCATGGTTTTTGGCTATTTTACGAGTTTTTGGGACCACCAACAGCCCCCTGTCGGCCATAAAAGAGCGCCAATGCTCCCGTATATTTTTTTAAGGGGCATTGCAACACTCTGTGCAGCCTTCTAGGGGAGCACTAATGCCATTTTTGAGTGAAAATGCCTTCTTTTGCTCAGTCTTTTGCAACCTGTTTTGTAGTACTCTTTTCCCAGAGTCTATGGTTGGTTTGTGGGGTTGTTTGGATTGGTTATTGATATTTTTTATGCTTTTCACTCTCTTTTGTCTTGATTGGACCTTGAAACCTCTTTCAGATACGTGAAATTTCCTTTCTAACTGCTTGTTTTGTTGGAAAAATTTGTGTATTTTCTCTTTCACCCTGTCTTTTCTTGGATTCTTCTCTGCATTTTAATGTACCCTTTGAATGCTTTTTGGTGGTCAAATCCTTGATTGAGTTCTTTTTAGAACAAGATTCTACATTTTTTCTTTCAGTTCTCATTGTTTTGACTGCATTCTTGCTTTTGGGTCATGAAACTAGGTTTCATTTGAAGTAGTGGAATTGCATGCTTTTTGACATTTTGGGACATTGTGCATCTGAAATGATGAATGTTTTCTCCTTCTCGTAGAAAATATTTCATCGAAATGAAAAGATTGCATATTCATCTCTTTTCATAACTTTTGAGTCGTTCAAAACACCATATTCTCGACACCATTTTTCCTTTGAGTAACAACAACCTTAAAAATCAAGCACTAAACTAAAAATTGATTAGACATTTTTTACATTTTCTGGTAGAAAAACTACACTAGATTAGTTGTAGATATTTGGAATAGGTGTGAAAGATAACTTTCCAGATATGAAAACAAACATAGGATCTTGTGTTAGGGAGCGGTGAAATCTAATTGCTACATCTTGTCCTGTGAAGCCCTTCTCACTCAAGGGTCAAACCTGAGGTCGCATTGAGACTAGCAAAGTTACTCACCCTACTTTGTTGGTCTTTGTGTATATATTACATGTATTATGGGGGTCGCTTGAAGGTGTACCCACAATGATGAGTGGAAGCCTTTCAAGTTTATTTCGGTCTAGATACCCTACCCTTGAGCGTGGATCAAACTATCGACTGTTTCCCCATGCATCACTGTTGTAGTTGGTAACCTTAGTGGCCTATCTCTTTAGGTTATTTACACAAGGTGACTAGGGAGGGGCAAGTCTTCACGGTACCTGGAATTGACATTGGCCAGACTCACTCGAGCTCCTTGGAGGGTATACCCATGATTATGTGTGGGAGCTTGCACCAAGGTGTAAGTCCGTTAAGTAGGTCGTCAACGTAACTTTTCCACCCACTCTATCTCATCCCCTTCTTACTTTGGTTCGACGACGTTGGATTTCATCACCAAATAGCGTGCTCATTGTGAGAAGGTTTTGTTTTCTTGTTTTCTTACTAGAGTTTTAGCGTGTGTTGTTTGTTCTCCCTAGCAGAATTTACATTGGATTTTATTTTTATGGCCTCAGTTCCCAAAATGACCAATGACAAAACCCCTTTGCTAGGGGAACCCTTTTGTTTTCCCTCTTAAGGAAATATTGGTCCTCCTTACATTACTACTTTGAGCCTTCCAGGACTCACAATGGGGTTACTAATATGGTTTTTTTCCACTCCAGTGATCTCGAATGTAGGTGTTGTAGATGTAAGCACACCACCCAGACATCAACCTCATGTCAACCTTTGTCCTTCTTTGCCCATCAAGTCTCCTTCCATTTCTCCTTCTTCACCTAGTGAAATCTCTCAAGTGAGTAGCTAGATTGATAAGAAGAAGAAGAAACGAAAATAAAATAAGAAGAACTAGAAAGATGTCAAGCCTCCAACTACATCAGATGTTGGATCCAAGAAACCAACTACTGTTAATAGTATTGGGAGTGTTGATGAGGTCAACAAGATTAAAATGAAGAATATGAAACCCAAATTCCCTTGGAGTATTTGTAAGGGTGACCACTTTCTGAGGGATTTCCCTGGTATTCCCAAGGTCTTAGAAATGTGTTCTTCCATGTCATCAACCCCTACTAGTAATGTTGGTGATTCCCCATCAACTAGTGACGTTAATGTTTATAAGAAAAATACAATTGTTAAATTCCCTTGTATGTTATGCGAAGGTGATCATTATTCTCACCTTTATCCTTGCATGGATGAAGCTTCATCTCTTTTGGAAAAGATTCAACTTCCAACTGGTTATCAAAAGATTTCCCCCAACCCATAATTAGTTGATGGAATGATCAATACGATTCCATCCTCGGTCATTCTGGTTGATCAGGTGTTCAATCTAGTTTCATCCTCGGTTGAACCACTCACCAATGTAGCTGATCTAGTTCTGTCATCGATCAACCCCACTTTTCATCTGAAAAGTGAAATCCAAGTGATTGATCCAATCCCTTCATTGGTTAGCCCCACTCTTCATCCAAAGAGTGTCAAAGTGGTTGATCTGACTCCACCATCGGTCGATCCCACTCCTCCTCTGACGAGTGCCAACATGGTTTCTCTAGTTACATCATTGGTCAATCCCACTCCTCCTCTAAAGAGTGACAAAGTGGTCGATATATTTCCACCATTAGTCAATCCCACTCCTCCTCTAAAGAGTGCCAAAGTGTTCGATCCGGTTCCACCATCCATTGATCCTACTCTCCCTCTAGAGAGTAAACTCGATACTGCCCACGTTTTTCTTGTTGATAAAGTATCTATCGTGTCGGGGGGCATTCCTCCTTCTTCTATGAAAACCTCTCCAAGTAATCAGGCCATCCTTTCTGATTGGGGTGTGATAACTAGACCTTGCATTCCCTCTCACATTCCCTTCAATATTATGGTATAGGCTTTTGGTCAGGCCGTAACTCAGACACTAATAGATGAAGGTTCGTTCGTTAGTATTTTGTCCTCTATTATTTGTCAAGCTTTGGGTTATCCTAATCTTGTGCCAGTTACCCAGACTCTGTTTGATTTTAACAAAAGAACCAATCACCCTTTAGGGATCCTTCATTAGTTTCCTATAACTTTGGGAGGGAAAACTGTCTTTATTGATGTTATGGTAGTCCAAGACCCCTTGGATTTTGATTTACTCCTTGGGAAAGATTATGTCTATGCCATGAAATCTATTGTGTCCACTTTTTTCCATGTGATATATTTCCCGCACAATGGAAGAATGGTGAATATTGATCAACTTTCGTTTCTTAGCTCTGACTTGACCATAAACCCAGTGACCTCCCTAACCGGGTCTTATATGCAGACAGTATCACCCCTGCCACTGGTCAATTATGTGGCATTATCTCCCATGAATTCAACTTCAGATGACTTGGATCCAGTTGTTGACATGGTGATATCTTCGGTAGGGCCATTGGAGCCTGATATCCTTACCCCTATTGCAGCCCTCGACATGTGTTCCTTCCAGAGAATTCTTCTTCCATCTAGTGAAGATCTCTTGGAAGCCATGACCAAGTTTTTTCCCTTGACATGGTGTACATTCAGAGCGTTATCATCTTGGAAGACTTGATCAAGAAGAGTCCATGAGCATAGTTTTTTCCTCTCCGTGGAAAGCTTGTTAAAAAATAAAACAAAGGCCTTGAGCATAGTTTTTCTTTTTTGTAGCAAGCTCATTAAAAAATGAAACAAAAATCTAGGGATTGAACCCAAACCTTGAGCACAGTTATTTTCATGTGTCAAACTTGTTAAAAAATGAAACAGTCACCTCTCCTGTCAGGTCGACTCTTTCACCATATCTCGTAGATGTCGAGTCGAGTCTTTCGTTAGGTCTCATATTTGAACCTTCATTTCATCCAGCCTTATCCTTTTTATCCATCTAGTACAAAAATTGGTGACAACCTCACAGTCGGTGAATGAATTGAAGCTTGCGGGGGCATGTCTCCAGCCTTTGATGATCATTCTGGAGTTAAGCCACTACCTTTGAAGCTGGGGGCAGAGTACTGAGATTAGTCTTTGTTCTTTATCACACTTGTAAATACATAAGAATGTAATTGAGTAGACTTTTATCACTTTTTCAGACTCGTAAAGGTTATACGAAAAAGGAACCCCTGGGAGTCTCCTTTAAGATCTTTTCAGACTCTCTAAACGTGAAAATATTGACGAGTGATCTTGCTTCCTTTCCCACTCGTTAAAAGGTTTGAAAGGGTGTTTTTTGAGTGATAATGTATCTCTTTTTCAGCCTCGCGAGACTAAAATTACGAAAAAGGACAACACTGGATTCATCTTTAAGTTATTTTTGGACTCTCTAAACATGAAAAATTACCGAGTTTACCTTCTCTGGGCTCATTAAACAAATCATACATTGAAGGGCCCATATGGGACCGAACCCTTACTTCTTCTAGTTCGTTAAATAAATGAAGAGGGACTTACCGAAGGTGAGTTATATTGAGAATGTTTTACCCTCCTTGAGCTCGTTAAATAAAAAAGAGGTACTCATCTCTCTCGATGGGGGAAAAATTAAAGTAAGCAAGACAAGCAGTTTTTGTGAACATTACCAGTAATTCTTACAGTTTCCCTTGAACATGACATTTTATTTTTTCATGCATTTTTCTCCGCCAAACCTCTGCACTGAACCAATCCTCTGATTTTTAATTACTCCTTTGGGTCAACCAATGAAAGTCACAGTATCCAATGCATTATCAAGTTCTGTTCCTTGTCAAGTTTTTGTTGTCACACCTCAGTGTTCAAGGGAAGTATCTACCTCAAGAGTCAACCATCACAAATTCTTTCTTCAATACCTATGTCAGTCCATGTTCTTTTGATCCACCACTTACATCTCTGTGTTAGTTTCATGTCGTTGATGGGGTATACATCAAGGTCCTCATTCTACAAGTCTGTTCCTATCCCATTCAACACATTACCCAAGAGCTAGCCCTAGAAACCAGTTAGCGCCTTGGGACTTGCATGCCTTAATGGCAGGCTCCTCATGTCCAACAATGGGTTTACATCATTGACCCTTGATCGGGTGATTCGACGAATGTTCAACTTCATATCATCTATTCACATTCACTGAAATGTAATAGGGTACCTTGGAAATCATTGACATCAATGGTTATTTCACTCACGCTTGTTAACTGTTTACCTCATTGATCAGTGATCAAGTGGTTTCTTCCATTTTCGACATCAGGACATCTATTCACATGGTTAGATTCATACTACATCGGGATCAGTAAGAAGACCCTGGATTGAGTCATCACTCTTATATGTACTTTTCCCAGGTTGCAACGGATTTTATCTTGAGTATTGACACATATACTGTCACATAGATCCACTTTGTATTGGTTTGTGGCTATGTATTTTCATCTCGTATATCCACTATGTATTTTTCATGGCTACGATCAGTTCATGTAATGGAAGTATAGATCCACATTTTATCTTTGGTCGCTATACATTTTTATTTATACAATTATGGATACGCGGTGTATTTTATGGTGGCCATACCTTGCAAGTATTTATCACTCAAGCATAGGTATGTCTCCATTGGGTCTGAAACATGTCATAATATTTGTTGGATGGTTGTGTGCAGCTTCTATCAGGTTCTTAGAGTCTGTACCCTTGCTTGAAAAGGTCTACAAAGTACTTCAATTATCAGTTTTTGTCTTCTAACTTCGTACTTTGGGGGGCAATCTGTTACACATCAAAATTACTCACTTCAGTGATGACCCATTGTCATCATTGCTAGTGTCGCAAGTGTCTCATTTTTGGTTCCAAGTGTCGCAAGTGTCGCAAACATCATACTGTCATCTTTCCTATGTCATGTCTCTAATGACATCGTAAGGACACTTAAGACACCCTCAAAGACTGGTTTTAGGAAGAGAAATCATTTGATGAAGAGTACAAAGCATTTTCCATGAAGAAAACCACTTTAAAATGATTTTTGGAAGGCAACACTCCCCTACCCATTGTTAGGGAATGTCGCACTCCCTAGCCTTCTTTGGGAGAGTGTTGAAATTCTCTGTGCACCCTTTTGGGGGAGCTCTTCCCTTTCTGAGAAAATTTTGGTTTGTTGAGACAAATCAGGGAAGATTCCCCTCAAACTCTGAAGTTGGTTAGATTCAATCTGAGGTCAAGGCATGATCTTAGGGATGATCCACAACTGAAGGAGAGGAATCCTTAACTTATCCCAAATATATGTCAAGGTGGTTGGGTCTCTCCAAGCTTATATAAGGAGGCCTTCTCATGGTAAAAGAGAGGATAGAGTTTGAGAGAAGCACCTAACTTATGATCTCATAAGGAAGGGATGGAGACATTGTGAAGCATCTAACTTATGATCTCATAAGGGAGACATCATTGAAGCATCATCATTTTGTGTGTGGATTATTTGAAAAAGGGTCTAGACAAAGAGAGATTGGTGAAGCTGATGTACTACATCCATGGTTGTAAGAACCACTTTTTTCTCATTAATATAAATCTATGCTTGGCCTATTTCCTTTAAAGTTTATGTACATTTCATGAACTTGTCTCTAGTTGATAGATTTGTTTTTGAGCTAATCTTAGTAGAATAGGAAGTTTGTTGTATCTTTGTTTTTTCTACAGGACTTATTGAGGAACTTAGGATCAAAGCTCAACTTGGAATGTGCGAGGAAAAACACCATTAAAAAGGTACACTTTCCTTCTTCATCTTCATACATTAGATTAATTAGATCTAAAAGGAATGTGAGTGTCCATAATAGCATTTTCTATCTTGGTAATAGGGGTCTAGTATCCAAGAGAGAATCCACTTGTCTGTAAGGGGATTTCTCTGTAATAGGTAGTCACAGGTTGATCAATGGTAGTGAAAATTTGAATCTACACTTATATTTAAAGGCAAGAGGATGAGGTAATGAAAGGGGGTAGTAGCCTCTGTCTATTTTTGGTCGGAGAATTCATGTAATTGTAGCTTCCGTCGTGTTGGTGTCTGTAAATCAGAGGGTCGTATCCTCCTTCCGGTTGGTGTCGGAGAACACAGGAAGTTGGATCTCCCTTCAAGTTGGTGGTTGTAAATCATAGAGTCATAGCCTCCTTTTGGTTGGTGCCTATAAATCATGGGGTTGGTTCCTCCTTCCAATTACTT
>JZKD02S2271283.1:117609-128035 GCA_000966675.3 Picea glauca
ATATTTTTATTGAAAGTGGTAAAAAGTTCTCATACTGATTCACCTGCTCCCCTCTCAGTATTCCAACACGTATTGGTCCATTTTAATTTATTTTCATCATCAGTGAGTTCTATTTCTTTTCCCAAGTTAATTTAGTACAATCCTTTACTTCTTGATACATATTCCATATGGTATTTCCATGAGAAGTAGTTGGTACTATTAATAGAAACATCATTGGGAGATTTCATATTAAAATATATAGAAAAATATGAAATTGATTGTCTTGATGGGAATATCTCGAAAAAATAGTCTATTTAAAAGAAACACTAAAAATGGACTTTGGATGTGAAAGTTATGTACTTTTGAAAAAGGCATAAACTATAATGGAAGAGCCACATGGAAAGTAGAAGTTGGTCCACGTGGTGATGCTCCTTATTATTTAAATTTTTATATAAGCTAACTTTTAAATAAGTTATTTTATAAAGTGACTTGAACTCAATACCTCTTACTAAAAAATGTAACTTTCAACCAAGTGAGATGGTGAAAATGACATTATAGTCTTAAGAAGAATGATTGGGCGTGTTGTTGTTGTTGTTGAAGATGGTCTTGGAGTGCATGCTTAATAAAAACTTGTTTCCATGCATTCACAATGACAAAAAAAATACTTTTCAATGACAAAAAGGCTTATATATTGGTTAACTTACATAAAAAATGAAAATTTTCCCTCTTTTTCTGATTTACTAGAATCCCACAGAGCAGACGACAAAGAGCGTACAAATAGATGAAAAACTTTTCCACTTTGTTTTTTTTATTTTCTGATATTGCACAAAGAGAGTACCATGGGTGTCAGGTAACTGCATAGAGAGCGCCTTATCATTCGTACTTGTATGATTTCCATACTAGAGAAAAAAGAGAAAATCATCCTCACCTTTTAGCTGGGTTTTCTGCCATACGGTTTTCCCATAGAAAATATTTGTGTTATTTTTTGGATGGTGTGTGATTGTATTTTATTGTTCTCTATTTTCTACATTTTATTTATTTCATTCATAAGGATAAAATCAGTAACTAAATATTTTGGAATCTAAATGAATTTAACCTTCATAATGTAGATTTTAGTTTTATGTATCAGATTTGTTGTGATGAACTATTCTAGTGGAATATCCAAAAACATTTACAAATCATATTGGTATCAGAGTGGGCTTTCTTGTGGTATTTGTGGAAAGTTTCAGGTTTATAGGAGTCTATTAATAACAACCCTCGTGATCCAACAACATAGATATTTGAGAGGTTGGAAGCATAAGTTTCCAATATCAAATGAAATATGAACCTCCTCATGGCATGTCTTGAAAACAATATTGGAACATTCGAAGCTGATGGATACTTTAACTTAGAGATCATATTAGAGGGGAAATTGACATATTTGGAAGACTCGATAAAAGAGTCATGAAAAGAACCCAAGAAAGAGAATCCAAGTTTGAGTGTCATTAACTCATCATAGTCCCTATTCAACATGGAAGTGAAAGTGGACGTAAATTCATACCATGGTGATATCAATGCATTAAAACTGAATTTTTGGTTGAAACAACTTAAATTTTATTTTAGTGTTTACCATATAGATGAAGAGAAGAAGATTTTATTTTCTAGATTGAAGTTAGAGGGACATGCTTTAGCCAGGTGGGAAATCCATACAAAAACACTTATGTTGGAGGGTTATCCAAAAATAACTAGGTGTGAGGACTTCAAAACGACCATTAATTCCTAAATCTACCCTAACATGTATGTAGATGACCAATGGATCCATTGGCACTACTTCTGGAAGAGGAAGGAGTAGAATGTTCGGGAAGATGGCCATCATGTTGGGTGTATTTCCCAAGATCCCATATGTACTCCTCAATTATATGGTGGATATACACAATCATATGTGAAAGAAAGTGATGCTTTCCAATCAAATGACATTGGATGAGGCATGTGTATAGGAACAATATCTGGAAAACATAGGCAAGAAGAAAGGGAATCCAAGCAGTGCTAAGTATAAAGAGCACTAGGAAGCTTCCAAAGAGGGGAAGAATAAGTAGAAAGGGGAAAAGAATAAGAAGACTAAAAGAACTACACATTAGTGCAAGGATCCTATCAACCATTGCAACCATTTCAATATTGATGGGAACACTGAGGAAAAGTGTTGGAAACTACATTGAGAGTTGAACCTGAAGAACCACAAGAAGGAAGAAAAGAAAAAGAATATTTTAGCCACATATTCAAGAAATAAATTTGAAATTATCTCAAATGTGGATGAAAATATTTTCTACACATCAATGCATAAGGAGGTGAATCTAATTATATTTCACCACCAGGAAGAGAAGGAGATGACCAATCTCTTCCACTTCATGATTTAGGTCAAGAATACCAAGATATATTCTTTGTTCGACTCTAGTTCACAGGATAATTCATAGCAATATATATGGTCAACAATATTGGATTGGAGGCTCATGATCTTCCTAGCCCTTATCCATTGGGTTGGGTAAAAAGGGATGAAAATATCAAGGTAACAAAGCAGTGAAAGATCAAATATTTTGTAAGTGTTGATTTTGTAGATGAAGTAGAATTAAATGTGGTACCACTGGATGTGTGTGGAGTAGTGTTTGGAATCCTTGTAAGTGTCAATTTTATAGATAAAGTAGAATTAAATGTGGTACCATTGGATGTGTGTGGAGTAGTGTTTAGAATCCCTTACATGTATATGATGGATGCTATATTCATGGAAAGATCCAACCAATACTTCCTCATAAAGGAATGAAAATCCCTCATCATCAATGTGTACAAAGGAAATAAAACATTTCACTTGTAAGTTCCAATGAAGATAAAAAAATTGATTAGTTCTAGCAAGAAATATGTTCTACTTTTTCTAAGGGAAAAACAATTTAATGGAGAGTCATCAAAAGTAAAGACATCCTTGGAAGGGTGTACTAAGCAGTAGAAAAATGAATTGGAAGATTTGATAAAGGAATATAGGGGAGTGTTCTAGAAAACTAAAGGGATACTACCTAAGAGGGAAGTGGAGCACAAAATTCAATTATTTCAAGAATCCCCCTTGCCAAATATTTGGATGTATAGACAATCCATTCTGGAAGAAAAATAAGTAAAGAAGCAATTGCAGTAGTTTTTAGAGTAGGGTGTGATTTGACCAAATACCTCATATTTCGAGTCACCCATCATAATTGTTCCCAAGAAGGTTGGGAATTGGAGAATGTGTATTGATTACACGTCATTGAAAAATATTAATCTAAAGCATTGGTACCCTTTTACCATATCAATGATATGTTGGACCAACTATAACATGACAAGTACTTCACTAAGATGGATTTGAAATCAGGATATCGCTTTGTATGAGTCAAAGAATAAGATACCTAGAACATTGTCTTCAAGGCAAGGCGAGGTTTTTATGAGTGGTTTCTTATTCCATTCAGTTTATGAAATGCACTGGCTACATTTATGAGATTAATTAATTATTTTTCACACCCTTATAAAGATTCATTTGTTATTGTCTTTTTGGACGATATATTGGTTTATAGTGCTACCTAGGAGGAGCACATATCACAGATTATGCAGGTGTTAGAGACCCTAAAGAAGCACTAACTACTGGCCAATATCATGAAATGAAAGTTTTCTCAACATCCTTTGTTGTATCTAAGGTATGTGATCAGTGGAGGTGAGCTGAATATTGATTTGAAAATCCTTAGATACCACTTATTCTTTACATATTTGCATGCATCATCTAACTTGATTCATAATTAATTTATTGATCATATTGAGGTGATTTGTAGAATTATGATGATGTTCTCTTTATCAAAAAACTCATCAAAATATGATTAACTTGTATAATAGTGAGATGATACAACAAAAAATAAAATAACTCAAAATACATATGTAGATGACATACATCACTTCATCTTCAAAGTTCCTTTAGATAGCATGATTATTCCCCATCATCTGAAAAGAACAAATTACATTAAAGTATGCTTGTAAAGATCCATTTTAATGGAATCTCTTTAATTCCATTACTCAAAACAATAAAATTAGTTCATCGTTGAAATCCTTGCAAAATTATGAGAAATTTGACTACAAAGTCGACCAAATTCTGAACTGGCTCAATTTCACCCTCTTCAGCACACAAAACAATGTGCTAAATGATCATTAATGGAAATTTGAGATAAAATGTTACAAATCAATTTAAATAAAAAAAACCAATCTCAAATTTGTAATCCTTGTGAAAAATCATGAAAAATGAGTATAAAGTTTCCTATGTTCAGTCAATATACCTCATGGCATGCTTTACGAGACAACCATACTTAGCCTCTTTTTAGCATTCAAATTGAGAGATCTGTACAACCTCAAAATCCATACCTTGCATTGAAAAATCAGCCTAGGGATGTGTTCACCTCAGGATCCATGCACATTGGGATCTGTGCCCATTATATAGGGCATGGGCCCCCAACCATACCCGAACTAAATGACAACTTAATTCCAAATTTGGATTCCCGTTACATCCAAGTTGTTTGGAAAAATAGTTATACTGTTGGAATATAATGGGGCAGGTCATGGGTTCTATTCCCCATTATCCTTGGCATAGTTCTTAGTTTGTTTGATGTGTGGTTATAACCATATGTGACATGGTTATGCTGGAAAATTTTTGTTAACCCCCTACCCCCACTCCATTAGATATGGTGTTGGTTATGTAATACAACATATTAGTACAAAATAGGGGTCAAGAGCTAGGCCCTCAACCTCTTTTAAACCTCATTCAATACAATACTTCACTTTAAATACATTTGTTTCTATGTTATGTTAAGAACCAAATATATGGTGCTTTGGTAAAGGAGGGTTTCTATGTTATGTTAATGCCTTGGGAGGTAGCAGGTTCGACCCTCGTCGGCTACCAAATTTTTAATAAACACTAGACAATATACGCCAATAAGAGGTCTCCACGTGGTAGCCTCTCATTGGCTTATTCTTTCCACATGTCATCATATGAATTGTCCACATATATGTATATACTTTCCCAATTATCTTCCAACACATCTGCCTAGTCACTATATCGTCATCCCATGTGGAACCTTGGGGTGTGGCCACGTAATATATACAATCATTTCATGTTTCACCCTTGTAAGGGTGACATGTGTCACCCTTTTACCCCTTTGACTTTGACTAGTTTGTCTTGAATTTTG
Source organism: Picea glauca (assembly GCA_000966675.3). Taxonomy (NCBI): domain Eukaryota; kingdom Viridiplantae; phylum Streptophyta; class Pinopsida; order Pinales; family Pinaceae; genus Picea; species Picea glauca. Next base: position 122,811 of record JZKD02S2271283.1, read on the forward strand.
ACTGCTCATAACTTATGCATACGAACTCTGTTTGAATTGTCATTCACACTATTAGAAATATGAAAATAAGATCTACACAATGATGCTATTTTCGAGAGAAATTGGAATGGTTAAATTTTGAGATTTTATGGATCCCATGGGACCTCTATGGATGTTCCAGACCCTCCTAGACCTCTGTGATCATTCCTTAGATATTCAAAAATATAGACCTCCAAAAGAAATTTCGGACCTCCAAAAGTATAGATATTCAACAACTTAGTGATGATAATTCACTCTTCCATCTTGTTGAATCTTTTAGAATTCAATATTCAATATTAGGTTCTAGATTAGTGTAATTTTATCTATATAACTAGAATATAGCTCTGATTCTTGCCTCTAACACTGTCACTAATAGCTCTAGCTCTAGCTCATAGATTCCCTGATAACAAAAGTCATTTTCACTAAATCTCTGCAATGCTTGTATCATGTGTTTCAACATCCAATGCCATCTCCTATTGTTGAAGATAGTCCATCTCAGCCAATATGAAACCAATTCGAATGGTGATCTATGTATTTCCCATTTGTACTCTCTATTCATGTATTGCTCATGTATCTATAGGAGTCCCTGAATGAATACTCTGTCCATTGTCTCCCCTGCCTTGAATAATGACCCTGCTTGTACTATTATCATTTGTACCTTCCTTGATTTTTTCTATTCAAGGTATACACCCATACTAACATGAAATAGTATTTTAAAATATTCTTATAGCATGTAACTTTATGCCTCTTATTTATAAAGATGATGATTTCTACTTTACTAGCTCCAGAATTTGTTTCATTACTTTAATTCTCTTTCCACTCTGATCTACATGATCCAACTACCTGTATCCTTTCGTTCCTTCACTTTTAGTTCATCAGAATAAAGAATGTTCTATTAGAATGATCCATATGTACCCTTTATTTGATGACAAGACAATACAATTGTATATACTATTGTCTAAAGTCTTGAAATATTTACAACATGATTCCTCTCACTGTAAAACAATATGTATAGGTGGCTATCTAGAAATATCCCTAACTAGAATCCTCTCACTCTAAAACAATATGTAAAGGTGGCTACCTATAAATCTCCGTAACAAGATTCCTCTCACTCTAAAACAATATGTAAAGGTGGCTATATATAAATCTCTCTTATGTGATTCCTCTCACTCACAACATCATATATGGTGGAAATATAGAATCTCTCTCACAAAATCCCTCTCACTCATATAAGGTAGCAATATAGAAATTTTATAGAGTCCCTATCAGTCTTATAATTTACATTGAGTGGCTTACAATCCTTCTAATAAACTTTAGGAGATATACATATATGCATATTACATTTACAAATATACATATTTACAATGAAATCTTTAGATGCTTTACTTATGGACTCATCCTTCCATTGTACTAGGAGCGTTCTTGCAACTTCCAACCTCAGAAAATGATTCTTTTTCTGATGTTGAATCTGACATTCATTCTTATGCAAAATATGATGTCAAATACAAGTAAACATTATACCAAACTATAGGTTTTTCCAGTAACCTATATAACTTATCCTTGTGATTATCGAAAACTATTGTTGTGCATGGAGTATTTTATCTTGAATACACAAGTACTTGGCTATTTTGGAATGCGACATCATAACATTCATCCTCAAATGTCACAACTGAGAGTAGGTTTACCTTTAAGTTTGGAACATACAACATATTTTCTATTCCCATAAATCCCCCTAACTCAAGTTGGAATCTTACATATCCATACCCTCTTATTATTTGTTTGATCTTGGTCCTAGATCCCACATAACAATCTATCTTTGACTTTGAGTAATATAAAAATATTTATCTCATCCCATTCATGTGGTGATATGAAACACTATCCACAAACCACTCTTATAGGTCTTCATATATCACTTTTCCAAGACCATCCATTAGGAAATATTTTTTCTGAAGACTTTCAGTAAGACCATTCACTTCATCTGGAGTTGTCGCTTGTTTCCTTGTAAGTGTCTTTACATATTTTATATTATGATTCAAACATATGTGTGGGTAAATTATCCAACACTTCTCGATTTGATGCCCCATCTTACCACAACAAGAGAAGGGTGTCTTGTTCCCATCTTGGAACCATGATCCCTTCTTATCATTCCTCTTTTTTCTTTGACTTGAGAAATGATATTCCTTGTTCTTGGAGGGTTTTACTTGCACATATTGTCTCCTTCGAAACTTCTCAACATCATGGTTACTAAATCCCCATGAAGCACATGGATACATATACCATTGACCAATGGGAAAGTTCTTCATTCCTTCTCCTTTAACATGCACATGGTACCTTTATTTGGACTGGAAGGTAAGTCTGAATGCTTATGTAGGACTTATTCATTTGGAGTTATCCTTGCTTCATCTACCCTCGAGCATTCTCTATCTTGATGGAAAAATTACAATATGAGGAGTCATGTTTCTCGATCATGCCCTTTCAAAGAGGTAGTCCCTTTTGCATTAGAGACTCTACATTCCCATCCTGCCAATCTTCATGGATTGGTATTGATTGTGATGATACTTGATTTAGTACTTTCAAATTTATTTCAAACTCATGAAAAATACCATTATGGAATTACTCATGACATAACATTTGATCTTGTAGCCTCTTCTTCTCTTCCTCATGAGTTTTCAACTGCATTCTTAGCTCATAATTCTCCTTCTAGATTTGTCGATTAATATTCTTTTGCAACCTCAATTTCATGAGAACTTTACTCAAATTTCCTTCTTGAAAAGAGACTTCAAAATATTTACCAATTGAACTCTTGGATATCATCACATCAATATCTTGCAAAACACGTTAAAACTAGCTTTGATACCACTTGATCCAAAAATCCTTAGACACCACTTATTCTTTACATATTTACATGAACATCTAACTTGATTCAAAATTAATTTACTAATCATATTGAGGTGATTTGAAGAATTATGATGATGTTCTCTTTATCCAAAAACTCATGAAATGATGATTAAATTGCAAAATAGTGAGATGATACAACAAAAAACAAAATAACTCAAAATACATATGTAGATGACATACATAATTTCATTTTCAAAGTCTCTTTAGATAACATGATTGTTCTCCATCATCTCAAAAGATCAAATTAGATTATAATATTATTTTAAAGAGATATATTAATCAAATCCATTTAATTACATTACTCAAAACAATAAAATAAGTTCATCGTTGAAATCCTTGCGAAATTCAGAAATTTTGACTCTAAAGTCTACCAAATTTTGAACTGGCTCAATTTCACCCTCTTTGGGACACAAAACAATTTACTAAATGATAATTAATGGAAATTTGAGATAATATTGTTACAAATGACTTCAAATCATAAAATATACCTCAAATTCATGATCCTAGTGAAAAATGAGTATAAATTTTCCCATGTTTCGTCAATATACCTCATGTCATGCTTTACGTGACAACCATATTTAGCCTATCCTTAGAATGAAAATAGAGACATACATATGACCTCAAAATCTATACCTTGCATTGAAAATTATTCCTCTGGATGTTTTCACCTCAGGGCTCAAAATCCATACCTTGCATTGAAAATTATGCCTTTGGATGTTTTCACCTTAGGGTCCATGCACATTGGGATCCATGTGATAAGATTGGGATATGTTCCCAATATATAGGACATGAACACCCAACCGTACCCAAGCTAACTAGAAAATTAATTCCAAATTTGGAGGAATCCCATTACATATGATTTGGTTGGAACAATGGTTATATTTTTGGAAAATAATGCAGGAGGTTAGGGGTTATATTCCCCACAATCCTTGGCATATTCTGTAGTTTGTTTTATGTGTGGTTATAACCGCATGTGACATGGTTATGGTGGAATACTTTGGTTAGCCCCCAAATAGAACTATGGTGTTTATTATTTAATATAACATATGACTACAAAACAACGATCGATGGATAGTCCCTCAGCCCCTTTTAAACCCCATTCAATACAATACTTCACTTTAAATACATTTGTTTCCATGTTATGTTAAGAACTAAATATATGGCGTGTTGGTAGAGGGTTTTTTAAGGCTTTGGGAGGTTTCAGATTTGACCCTTGTCGACTCCCAAATTTTTAATAAACGCTAGCCATTATAGGCCAATGGGATTTCTCCATGTGGTGACCTCTCATTGGCTTATCCTTTCCATGTGTCATCATATGACTTGTCCATTTAGATGTACATACTTTCCCAGTCAGCTGCTAACGCATATTCATAGTAACTATATGGTCATCCCACATGGCACCTTTGGGTGTGGTGATGTCATCTGTATGGACATGCCACGTGTCACCCTTTTAGTGGTGATATGTGTCAACCTTTTACCCCTTTGAATTTGACTAGTTTGTCTCGAGATTTTATTTCTCATAACTTTTGCATACAAAATCCATTTGACTTGCCATTAGCACCGTAGAAAATATGACGACGAGATCTACACAATGATTTTTTTTTCAAGAGAATTTTGAACGGTGAAATTTTAATCTTTTACAGATCCCCTAGGACCTTTGTGAGCATTCCGGACCCTCCTAGGCCTCTTTGATAATTCCTTAGATCCTCCTCTATCACACCTTCCCACTGAAGAACTTTTGGACCTTTTTGGACCTCCAAAAGTACATATATTCAACAACTTAATGATGCTAATTCACTCTTCCATCTTGCTGAATATTTTGGAATTCAGTATTCATCTTGGATCTTGGATCTTATGTACTAGATCAGTGTACTTATGTCTATCTATATGGAATATATCTCTGGTTCTAGCTCGTAGATTCTCTGATAACAAAAGTCTTGTTCAGTGAATCTCTGCAATACATGTATCTTGTGTTTCAACATCCACTCCCATGTCCTACTACTAAAGATATTCCATCTCGGTCAATATGAAACCAAGTGAAATGTTGATATATGCATTTCCCATTTGGACTCTTTGTTCTTGTACTGCTCATGTATCTATAGGAGTCCCTGAATGAATATTATATCCATTGTCTCTCATGCCTTGAAGAACAACCCTGCTTGTACTGTTATCATATACACTTGCCTTGATTACTTCTTTTCTGTTGAAATAATGTAACTGCGAAGAGCATTCTTATTATTTTGTTATTGGATTAAATCCCCATTGTGGATTAATCATGTCATTATTATTATTTTTATTGTTAGGTTAAT
>JZKD02S2271283.1:133206-147020 GCA_000966675.3 Picea glauca
GGATAAATGCTGTGTACTTGTGGATGTGTATTTCTTAGTGATCTTGTGGTTATTATGCTCTTATCTTTATGAAATGCAAAGAACTATAATATCAGCATAAAACATTAACATTTTCAAGGTATACACCCATACAAACATGACATATTATTTTAAAATATGATTATAGCATGCACCTTCATGCTTCTTATTTATTAAGAGGATTATTTATCCTTTACTAGCTTTAGAAAGTTTTGCATTCTTTTATGCTCTTTTCTCTCTGATTTACATCCTCCAACTGCTTGCATCCTTCCGTTCCTTCAGTTTCATTTTTTCAAAATCAAGAATGTTGTCTTAGACAATTCGATCCATATGTACCCTTTAGATGAAGACAATACAATACAATTTTCTATACTATTTTCTAAAGGATTGAAATATTTACAACAATATTCCTCTCACTATAAAACAATAGGTATAGGTGGCTCTCTAGAAATATCCCTAACACAACTCTTCTCACTCTAAAACAATATGTAAAGGTAGCTATCTAGAAATATCCCTAACAAGATTCCTTTCACTCTAAAATAATATGTAAAGGTGACTATATAAAAATCTCCCTAACAATATTCCTCTCACTCTCAACATCATATAAGGTGGAAATATAGAAACTCTCTCACAAAATCCTTCTCACTAATATAAGGTGGAAATATAGAAATTTTACAAAGTCCTTCTCACTCTTATAATTTACAATGAGTGGCTTAAAATCATTCTAATAGATTTATTATATATACATATATGCATATTACATTTACAAATATACATATTTACAATGAAATATTTATATGGTTTATTTATGGGCTCATCCTTCCCATTGTATTGGAAGGAATCTTGCAGATTTCGATCTCTGAAAATGCTTCTAAAAATGATGTTGAATATGACATTGAATTTGATGCATAATATGATGTTGAATCCAAGTAACCATTAGACCAAACTATAGGTCTTCTCAGTAACCTATATAACCTCTCCTTGTGAATACCAAGAACTATTTTTGTATCTGGAGTACCTTCTCTTGAATACACAAGTACTCATCCAATCTGTAATGCGATTGCATATCCTTTATTCTCAATTGTATCATCTAAGAGTAGGTTTAGCTTTAAGTATGGAACATACAACATATGTTCTATTTCCAGAAATTCCCCTGACTCGAGCTAGAATATTACATATAGATACCCTCTAATTGCTTGTCTAATGTTGGTTCCAGATCCCACACAACAATCTATGTCGAACTTTGAGAAAGTCAAAAATATTGATCTCATCCTAGTCATGTGATGAGATGAACCATTGTCCATGAACCATTCTTTGATGTCTTCATATATCGTTTTTCCAAGACCAGCCACTAGGAAGTATTATATACCAAGCCTTTGAGTAAGACCATTCACTTCATTTGGAGTTGTTGCTTGTCTCATTGCAAGTGTCTTTACATCTTTCCAGTTCTACTATGGAGATAAGGGTGGATAATGTTTCCATCACTTCTATATTTGATTCCCACTCTTACCACAATAAGATCAAGCTGTCTTGTTCCCATCTTGGAACCACAATCACTTCTTACCATTCCTCTTTTTTCTCTAACTTGAGAAATGATATTCCTTATTATTGGATGATTTTTCTTTCACAAATTGTTTCCTTTGACACTTCTCCACATCATGGTTTCTAGGTCCACAGGAATCACATGGATACATGTTGGCCCTTGACCAAGTTTTGAGGAACGCTTGGTCATAATTGATCGTTTTGGAATTCGACACCCTATCAAAGATGGATGGCCAGGTGAAGCAGATATTGAGGGATCTCAGTCCACTTTTGGGCCTCTTTTAGGGTTTTGGGTTAATGAATGAGAAAGGGATGTCGGCCCATGAGTTTACCCATGCTTAGGCCAACTTTTGTAATGTATAAATAGATACTCATGCAATGTAACAAGGTCCAATGGCTTAGTGCTAGTAGTTATATCTGTGTGATCGGATGTGGATTCTAAATTCTCCGTGCATGATTATAAGAGGCTGCATAGCTAAGTGCTAGTTGTCGTAAGAGGTTGTAGAAGGCTTTGTGATGAAGTACAAGGAAGGAGGATCTAGGGAATTGGAAAGATCTTATGTCTTATGTGAGGTAAGGCTTTTGAGTGGCTTTGTGTTGTAACTGATTGAAGACACTAATATAGAAGAAGAGTTGGTGGATGCAGCCCTAGGGTGGGGGTGAACCACGTAAATCTGTGTGTGACGCTTTGTGCTCTAGCTTGATGAGTTTATTTCTTCTTCTACTGAGTACCTTGATATATTTAGATAGATCTATTAATTCTTTGTACTTCCTAGATGTATGTCAATAGTGGGATCTGACATGTATGAGAATGCTTAGTGCTAAACTACTAGATATGATATGATTTGCTAAAGTTAAGTGCTAGAACAATGTACATTTGAGTATTCACCGTGAAGCTCTGTGCCATATGCGAAGTATAATAAGGGTTAAATATTGATGAATGATCTATGCTAAGTGCCCTGTAAAGATAGGATCACAGATCTGTCTCCCAACTAAGGTTACAGACACTTGAGTCTTGCAACCACCCATGCCTCTACCTCAGGTGAGACTTCATTTGCTTCGCAAGTGTTGCCAAAAGGGACGGTAGTTAGGGATTTGTTCGTACTCTCTTGTGCATTGAACCCTAGGTCTTCCCCTATGCCAACAAATGGTTCTATTGTTGTGTTGGCAACCAATTCACTTTTTTTTATGATCCTATAAGCTGCCTACACCTATGTCTTGCAAACATCAACTTTTCGTCGCAATTTTCAAGTAAACGACATTTTCATTTTTTGTGACATTTGCACATCTGTCTTTGTCAAGTTTTCACGACTATAAGCGTGAAAACTTCTCCTTTCAAAGTCATATTTCGATCATTATCTGAACTGACAATATCTCTTATGTCATTATGCCTATTGCTCTTACCTTTTATTGATCATTATACAACTAGAAAGATCCTCTAATCAGTTCTCATACTTCGATTGGTTGTATAACTTGGTTTTATTGAGTTTGTAAGGCATTTAGCATTTGTATTTGCACTTTATATGACTTGTCTGATCATTGATTCTATGAAAATTCATAGGGGTTATGATTAATTTTTTTATATATATGTCCTTTGATATAATCCTTATGTTAATTTTTTGGCTTGTCGACTATGTGAATACCGTTTGGCACCTTGGTTAAACTTTTTATGAGCTGATACATTGGCACATAGTTGATTTTGGTTTTGATTTATAATTCGGGTGTTTAAACACTATGGCATAATGTTTGTGCGCATTGGTATACACATTTGATTTCATTATTTGGGCACATGACTCGATGGTTGAACTACTATTATGGATTGAATAACTATGTAAATCAGCGGTTGTACTTGGATAATGAATATTTTTCATGGCAGACTCCACCACCTTCGCATGCTTTCATTTATGCCTATCCCTTTTGCTCATTCATTTCTGTTAGCTTGGGTAGCTCGGCTCCTGTGTGTGTTGGTGATCCAAACCCTTCGTTTAACATGTGTCAAGCTCATGGCACCAGTCGTGCGAGTCGAGCCCAATGGCCACCAAGCCTTGTTAATGTTTGACAATGCCCGCAGTAACCTTGAGGAAAATGGCTGGCTTACCTTTATACAATGATTTGAGGGTTTTAACCTTTGTGTAGCACAACAGTTTGTCGTAACCTTCGATGGTTGTCGAGCCAAGGTGGGCGACATACAGTTAGAGATCAATGAGGAGTTTATCAATCTTGCCACAGGGTTACCTTCCTCGGGACAACACTGGTTTAAGAATTGCAAGGTCGAGGAAGTGCCATAGACATTGTTGTTTCTATCGCACAAAGTCACTTCTTGTGACAGAGGTATGCCCATATCTATGCTCAAACCGCGATGGCATGACTTATTAATGCTAGTCAAGCAGTTTGTGACCTGTGAAGGTCGATACAGACTTGTGTTCCTCTACCACCTGCGTTTGCTGATGATTTTTATAGGGTATCCTCTAAACATGCCTTTCTACTTTCATCATAGCCTGTATAAAATGTTGAAAACGTTTAAGAGGAAGAAGGCTGACAACAGCCTGTTCCACCATGGGCTTATTAAGCTCATCATTTTTTATCATTTGAGTTCGCATGGTGATAGTTGGAGGGATTTCAACGCGCGTAACGGCTTTGAGGACACGGACCCTGTACAAGTTGATAAACCTGTGGTAATTGAAACCAAGGCTGAACCGCCTGTACCCTTACATTTCCTACTGCCTAAACCCTCGACCAACCCTAGTTTTGACTTACTCGACACTGTGACTAAGAGTGCAGAGGCTATTAAAAAACCTATGATAAAAAATCCCAAGGAAAACCTTACTGCCAATGCCAAAGGGAAAAGGAATGCCTGGCTCATTTGAAGAATGGCCAGAAACAAACTGAAACCCTCTGTCGAGTCCAACCCTATCCTCCTAAGTGAGGATTCTGACCCCGATGTTGAGCGTTTCTTGGACAGTGAGTACCCCTACTTGCGGGGTTTATGTCCCGAGCCCCCTTATGATTTTGTATCGAACCTTCCCCCCTTCCTAAAGAACAACCCTGACTACCCATGTATTAAATTGCCTTGTGAAACCCTCGGTCATTTAGCCAAACCCTCGCCTGCTCTTTCTAAACCCACACAGTCACCCTGTGACCAATGCAATTCATGGTTAGAATGATATTATATTGATGTTCCTATACTTCAGTCGAAGATTCAATCACTGGAAGATCAAATTGCAGTGCTAACCAGTCAAAAGGCCAAGCTCCAAGCGACATATAAAAAGAAAAAGACAACCCGCTCCATCCTTTTCAAAAACGTAGAATCAGCCACGGCCATTGTAAATTCTAAATTGGAATAATAAAGCAGCCTCGTCGCTATACATGTATGGTTTTGACAAAGTTTTTGTAAATAATCTAGGTTGATATAATGATTTGAATTCAGTTTTTAAATAGCTTAGTCACTCATCCAAATGCCTCTGTCATTCAGTGATCATCCTATACATGGTATCGTTTTGATGAAAATAGAATGAATTTTGATTTCATATATGATTTGCTCATAGAGTTTTATTGGATTTGAATGGTTATTCATTTGGATTTCATTTGCTAAGTTTGTCTGAGTGAAGTAACGAAAGTAATGGTGTGTTTTCAATACAATTTGTTTTGTATCTACTCCGCATGGTAGGTTTTTATACTCAATTTAGAATACGATTTTGCTCAGATTCAATCTCGTTATCATTTGTATGTTGTGATTGGTAAATGTTTTCGGAAGGATATTTGTTACGATATGTTGTGTTATATGATTTTCAAAATCATAAGTACCATTTTGTTCAATTCATTCTGGTTAGAAATACTCTGTTTTTATAAAAACAATAATCTCATTTAACCTGTGCAACTATGCCCGAATTATGGAACAATGACTATTGTTATACCCAGCCAATTGATTCGCATGATCAGATCATTGTTAGTTCGATCATTTTTGGGAATTGGATTCTGATTATCATTACTGCTATGTCTGGTTTTAAAATTGTAAAACGATTTGGTCAAATCCAGTTGTGATTCGTTTGATTGGAACGATCTCGTTTTGATAAAATTTGATCAATCCTATTTGCCCAATTTGCAATAACAAATTATGAATTCTATTGTTAATCAATTGATCCTTTTACGATTTGGTGTAAATTGATTTTCGCACCAGTTTGAATTTTCGTGGCTATGTCAACACAGTGATAATGATTTGATAACGATCTTGTTTGGTTTCAATCGTATCCCTTGCTGATCATATAGCATAACGATTGTATGCGATTTATTTTGATTGTGTCGATTCCAAATTGATACTAAACGATTTCACGATGGTTGGATTATGCCTCTGTTCATTCGATTTTTTGGTGACACAAGAAACATAATACGCCCATCTCTGTAGGCATTCATTGATTCGGATCTTGTTTAGTTTTGAATGATATAACAACTTCAAATTAAATGATTCATTTTCAAGTGATTATTGATGTCAATTAAATTGAAATCTTGAAAATATTTTTTTAATCGATTTGAATGACGATTCTGTACCTTATTTAGACCAACTACAGAATCACATGATTCTGTAGCTAGTCTATAGAATTAAATTTTCTATCATTTTATTAATAAAATATCTCTCTAACTTGTCTATTTCTGACCTGTTTCAGGTAAATTCGAATTGCATGGGATATGTTGGGHAGTTCAAGAGATATTTAGGTGTTTTAGTTTTATTGTAGTTACTTAGTTTAGTTAAAATTGGGAATATCTTCCCAGATTTATGTAAACAGTGTGATAACTTCCACAGGGAGGTTTTACCCTGTGGAAAAACTTATAAATACTTATTATTTTTGTAATAAGGATCATCCTCGCTTGTGGGAGAACTAGGATAATGGATATCTAATAGAGACTGAGATAGAAATTGATGTTCTACTACAGCTTTAGCTTTTCATAATATCAATCTTTTGTTTAATGTTTATGTTATCAGTTTGCATTTGATTAATGACTACTTTAGCTATCTTAGTCTTTTGCAAATGATATGAATTAATTAATATGATCCATATCTGATATCTTTTAGTATTTAAAAACATAGCAATTACTTGATTCAGTTTATGAAAGACAGATTTCTCTTCTTCATCAATTGGATTATTCTGTATAAGTCTTTGCATAATAGGTTTACCTAATTGTGGAGATTTATAAATCTTATAATTGTTATGATTTTTATGTCTTGTTTGTCATGTAAACAAACTTAATGAGCATTGCAGCTATCATTTACGAGAAGCTTCTGTATTATCCAGTGCGAGTTTTCTTCCTCCGATCTACTAGCATAGTCATCATACACAGGGCAAATTTGGAGCATATTTCCAGGTTAGTTTGCGATTATTTTCGTTAATTTGATTAGACATATTTGTAGTTTAGATTAGTAATTTAGTTTAGTTATCTTTTCTGTTTTATTTCTGTTCATAAAATTATAAAAGAAATAAAAATATATTTTACTGTCTTAGGGAAGAATATTAATGAGTTTTGCAGGTTTTATTTAAATCTGTAAATTGTCAATATTGTACATTTTGTGAATAAGTTATATTTCAGTTAGTAGTTAGATAGTTAATTAGTTAGAGTTAGTATAGTATTAGTTAGTAGATTGTATATATAGAATAGTTAGATTAGTTAGTTTGTTTTATTTATTTTTAGTTTGTTTAGTTTAGTTTGTTTTAATAGTTAGTTTTAATTAGATTAGTTTGTTAGTTAGTTTTATTTTTAGTTAGTTTAGATTAGTTTTCTTTTGTTTTCTTAGGACTTTAGAACGGCTAACGGAGCCGCTAAACCCGTCAGGGTGGTTCATCCCAAACGGCTTGGGTTATTAGACAACCCCGGACCGGTTCCACTCTCTCAGTTGATGGACGGTCAATTTTGTCCGTCAAAAAATGGCGCTAGAAGGAGGGCCTGAACTTAATTAATGGCATGAGGCAGTCATAAGACTCGTCCCCCACCTAATCGCTCACCTATAGTGACTAGAAGCCGTTCACATGATAATATTCCCCTTCAAACAACAACTACTTCAACCGACTATCCTCAGATCATAGTTGAGCTAGCAACCCCTAATCCTACAGGTGGTGACATACAAGAGATTGTCCGTCAATCTCTTATTAAAACACATAGTGCCTTAGCTCGTCTTAGGCAACCGAACCGTCCGTGGGGTTAACCTTTGGACTTCTCTGATATCAGAGAACAATTAGGTGACACTAAAATCATTGTGAATCCCATAAGTCCAACCTCAAATCCTGTTGTAGGAGGATCTGGGAGACCTCCTTCACCACCTCCTTCATCTCCTTCCTCTTCTGGAGGAGATTCCTCGTCAGACGAAGGAAATTCACCTTCTTAGCCTTCCACACCCACTACCCCAATGGAAAATCAGAACAACCCTGCTAGACCCTGGTTGGACCATGATGCTGTAGCCGTACCTGGAGCTCAGCACCCTTTACCTAAACACCTAGATAAATGGCTTCCCAAGTTTGATCCTGATTCCAATCAGATTGTTGAAGATCACATTAAAAAATTTATGTTAGCCATCATACTCCACAATGTCGAACATGAAGACATTGTCTGTAGGTTGTTCCCGTATACTTTCGAGGGTAATGCATCCACCTGGTACTTTTCCCAACAACCCCATACCATCGTGTCTTGGGAAAAGTTTGATTCATGCTTTTTGGAAACGTTCGGAGACGGTAAACCTTCGAAAGTCTTAGTCATGGACCTTTATAGCTTAAAAATGAACCCAAAAGAAAAAGTTGAAGACTTTAATCAAAGATTCTTAACACTTAAAAAATGAATACCTGCAGATTCTATGTCTGTCGAGAGTCTTATAATAACTTACTACACTAAAGCTTTGCATCAAAGCATAGCTATTTTGGTTAAACGATCCAAGAAAGCCACATTGTTAGAGGCCTTTGAGGAGGCCAGCCAGATTGAAAAAGACATACTTAGTCTTAAAGACTTATTTAGAAACGAAACCAAGACTAGTTCTTCTTCCAAAAAGAAGATTGAAATTCTCCCCAGACTCACTCAAAGTAAAACACAACCTGAAAACTCTGATTTGGAAAACTTAACTAAAGTTGTTCAAAAATTGTCCAATCAAGTTATAGATTTAAAAAGGTTGAATGAAGAATGTTCCTCGAGTAAAGGACCCTACAAACCCCCTTTCCGAAACCCTTTTCCTACCAACCGAACTTGTTAGCGTTAGAAGTCACTCTTGGATTTCTTGTAGGAGCAGAGCCCAACGCCCATCATTTTTATGTCACGATTTGTTTGTAAAGGGTGATCAAATGGAGATAATGGCTCTAGGAGGTATCACTCTAACTCAGGGACTGAGTCTGGTACATAAAGAACAGAGGAGGTCTGGAATCCTAACTTCATCCAGTGGGTTGATTTAAAGTTGAACAGGTGGAAGACTTAGGAGAAAGTGAACAAACAACTCTGGGCATCAGGCTTGTAGCGGTTTGTAGGGGAAAAACTCTGAAAGCAGGATCCTCCTAGTTCAGGGCTTCAAGAAACTGAAGGGGACTTGACTGGATCCTCCAATTCCAAGTCGTTCAGCGTTAAGGAAATCACAGGGACTGATTAGAGGCTTCGTAACTATTACAGTGATCCATTACAACATCATCCTATAATAGTTACAGCTCGACTGGATCCTCCAATTCCGAGCTGCTCCAACACAATGTAAACAAAGACATGATAGAAACCGACATTCATAAGGCAAGAAGTCTCCAAAGTTCATACATAACTAGAACAACAATGCTTCATTAAAACTTTACAACTAGGGAGCTCTGCTCAACCATCGATTCTTTACCAAAGTGGCCAAAATGCCCACATATACTTGGAACAAAAGCACTGGAAGCTAAATCGAGGCAATGCATTGAAGACATTATTTCTTCACATTTACTGCGCCTGCATTTCCTGGACGCTTATGGACTTTAGTCAGACACAATCGTGCTCCCAAGGGCCTGAGAATGAAATGACCAACTGACAGTCATCCATGGGTTTCCCATTTACGGTGGAAAAGATGTCCAACCACCATCAACTGCTGTAATAACTGCTTCATTGGGCTCGGACAGGTCTAGATTGATTCTGCACCTTCAGGACATGGAGACCTTCGTGATGGCTGGAAGGCTTGACACGAAGTGATGGATGGATGGTGACCAAGCAAGGAAAAACGATAGGGCGAGCACAAGTGGCAGAATCCATGGGTTTGAAGTGTACGAGCCAGGTGGAGGAACACAGGGGCTGAAAAAAATGCAGTTGGCATGACATGGGGAGAAGACATGGTGGTAAGGGACAGATGGCAGAGGTAAAGCGATGAGGCTTCGGGCTTTTTAGGAATTCGGGATTCATGAGTTTTCAATGCGCGAACTCTTCACCTCCAGGATCCCCGATATCCCGATGTGCTATGAGCTCCTCCTCCTATGAGTTAGCACTCCTAGTTATTCTATGGCCCATACAACCACCTCCTTATGATTGGAGCTTAATATCTATTGGGGCTTCAGCATTTTCGATGTCTCAATACACCAGTCCTCGGGACTCACGATAGCGTGCCACCTGTACTCCACTATAGTTCTCAGCCCCATTGGGAAATCGGGTATCGGGATATCGCGACTCCTAATATCATGTGCATAGAACTTTCATATCCCCGATCCCCGATTCTGTAGGATCTTCGCCACGTATCACAGTTGACGGACGACTCTGATTTAGTCGGGCAATCGTACATCACGATTTACTCATGTAAGATTTCTCTGCCTTTAGAAACTTCGATCCTCCGATGGGCTGAAATCCCGACTCTCCTTCTAATGTCTGACACATGTCCTTCCAAAATTAATGGCTAGGATCCCATTGGTCTTTCGAGACTCGAAAGGTCTCAGCCTTCGCTCCCTTTAAAATCCCGATACCATAATTGTTGCTAACATTAGGCTCCATGGGGGATAGAGTCGTCCCTACGATGTTCTAAGAACTCCTCTTGCAGTTCCAGTTGCCTTTTTGTTGGGCTATGGAGTCATCATTAGGCTGCAAAAATAAAAATGAAAAAGAACTAAGAAACAAGAGGACAATATTTACAAACAAAAGAGTCATATAAGACTCAAACAAAATATTTTTTCAGGAAATGCCCATTCACTGGGCTGCCGAAAACCTCTTCACCTTATAAATCTCGCAACCTATATGTGTTGTTTGAGAAAGCCTCGAAGATTCTAAAAGGCCCAATCCACAGGGCTTCAAATTCGTTGTGTTTTCCCTTATCTTGTTTAGGAGCATCCCATTTCAATACCAGATCTCCTACCTGGAACCGCTCCTTCTTGGCCTTTCTATCGAGGACCTGCTTGATTTTCTACTGATGGTCCTGGATCCTGTCCAATGTCTGCTCCCTAGCCTGTTGGACCTCTACTAACTGATGAATCCTTCTGATCATGTCATCGGGCTCTTCCTAATAATCCTGGAGGAATTTCGCAACAGGGATGGCTAGCTGAGAAGGGAAAACAGCTTCGGCTCCGTAAACTAACTGGAAAGGGGAGAGGCCTGTAGCTCTTTTTGTAGTCACTTGATCTGCCCATAGGGAAAATTTAAGCTTTGAGTTCCAAGCCCTTTGATTGTCTTCCAACAACCTTTTGATGATTCTTATTAAACTTTTGTTGGAGGACTTTGCTAAACCATTGCCTTGTGAATAATACAGGGTGGAGTGAATCAACTTAATCCCAAACTGCTCACAGAACCTGGCTAATGGCTCAGAACCAAAAGCAGTTGCATTATCAGTGATAATCTTATTTGGACAGCCAAACCTTGTGATGAGGTCCTCCAAGAATTCGATGATTATCTTGTGGGAAGCGCTCCTGGTGGGAATAGCTTCAATCCACTTGGTAAAGAAATCTGTAGCAGTCAGGATCCACCTATGCTGCCCATTGGAGGGAGGGTGAATTTCTCCAATAAAATCTAGGCCCCACTGCTGGAAAGGCCCTGAAACTACCACTAGTTTTAACGGCAAAGACCTGAGCTGCTGCTCTCCTGCAAATTTTTGACAATTGATGCAGGCTCTGACGCTTTTGCAGACATCGACGAACATGGTAGGCCAGTAGTATCCAGCCCTGAGGATTTTTTGGGCTGTGGCCCTCCAGAAATGGTGCCCTCCACACAGGCTACTGTGAAATTCAGCTACGACCTTCTTGGCCTCTGGTGGACTTATACATTTTAGAAGAACCCCCAGGGGGTCTTTCCAATATAACATTTGATCGATTAGGCAATATTTGACTGCTTTGAGATTCAGAGCTCTTGCTTTGCTTCTTTGCAGGCCGTCTGGAGGTCGCAGCTCTTGCAAAAAGTATATGACATCCTTATACCAAGGACATTGAGCCAATGGGGACTCTCTTTGACAATCTATGTCAGATAGTCGATCCTGCTGAATATTTGAGCATTCGTTGATGAAACTTATCCCCAAAGCTTGGTAATTTGCTTCAGCCAGTAGCTTGGCTAAGCCTTTCCCTTTGATCAACTTAGTGGGCCTTATTTCTAGGTCGAACTCCAGGATTTTGGCTATCCATTTACTCCTTCTCTCGTCTATGTCAAGCTGAATAAGAATATCTTTAACAGCAGCCAAGGGGACATAGGCGATGATCCTTGATTGCAAAATGTAGGTTCTAAAATATTTGAGAGCTTTCACCAGAGCATAAGCTTGCTTCTCCATAGTGTCATACCTGACTTCAGCACCCCTTAATGCTCGGCTGAAGTAAGTAATAGGTTGTTCTAACCCACTGTCATTTTCCTGTAATAGAACAACAGCTACTGTGTCAGGCAAGGCAAAGGAGAAGATTTCCTTATTTTCTCCTTTGCCTTGCCTGACTGAAGCTCCTGTCCTTATAAGAAAATAAGGAAATCGGGACTGATAAGCACAGGAGCTTCAGTCAGGGCTTTATTGATTTACTCAAAGGAGTGTCACGATTGCGGGGTCCACCTTACTTCATTTTCTTTTTTTAACATAGTTGTTATAAGCTTTACCTCCTCAGCAAAGGTAGGCACAAACCTCCTTAGGAAATTAATTTTACCGAGGAAAGATTGGACCTCCTTCCTAGACCTTGGGATTGATAAAGCTTGTATCGCCTCAACTCTGCTGGGATCAATCCTAACTCCTTTTGCTGATACTATGTGGCCTAGTAATTTCCCCTCCTGCATGGTGAATAAGGATTTCTTGGGGTTTAATGAAATCCCGAACTTTCTGCACTTCAATAAAACTTTCCTGAGATGATGACGGTGTTCTTCATCAGATTTTGAAAATACTGTGATGTCATCCAGATAAACGACCACAAACTTGTCCTTTTCCCCAACAAAAGCTATGTCCATGGCACGCTGGAAAGTCGCCCCCGCATTCATTAGTCCGAATGGCATCTTAGCATACATGAACGTGCCCCATGGAGTGGTGAACGTTGTCTTTTCCCTGTCTTCAGGCAAAACAGAGACCTGATTGTAGCTAGAGAAACCATCAATCATAGACATCCTGGAAGCTCCTGTAACCCTCTACAGTATATGTTCCATCTTTGGCAGGGGGTAGTTATCTTTTCGCGAGCTTCTATTCAGGTTTCTGAAGTCTACACAGAGTCGGATATCTCCATTATTTTTCCTCACTAGCACCAAGTTAGCCACCCACTCTGAATATCTCAGTGGTACAATGATTTGAGCTTGCAACAACTTCTTCACTTCTCTCTCCATGATAGGTGGCAACATGGGATTGATCTGCCTTAGCTTCTCCCTGAAAGGCTTCGCCCCTTCCTTTAACGGGATTTTAAGTTCGATGAAAGAGGTGTCATAGGTTTTAAGGTCTTCGTAGGTCCAAGCAAACACATCAGCAAATCCCTTTAATATTCCAACGTATTCAGACCTCTTCTCCCCTGTCATACTTCTTGACAATTTGACATACTTGGGCTCACTCTCGGTTCTAATGTTGCACTGAATAGTATTAGCATCCTCCTCCGAGACATTTCCTTTTATAGACACATCGTTATTATCAAAAATCCTCTCCAAGGGAACGAGTCCCTTGGGAATATGGTTGTTGGGAATCTGTACAATGTCATGCCCTGCAATCTTATTTAGAAGATTACCCCCATTGGGCTCTTCCTCTGGGACGACATCTTGGTCTATGTGCATTTCTGAAAACTCCTCAACAGTTTCCAAGAACCTCTTGACCTCAAGATCGTCCTCGAATACCTTCCAATATTTGATGTTGTCAGGTATGG
>JZKD02S2271283.1:166881-179060 GCA_000966675.3 Picea glauca
TATTTTCGTTAATTTGATTAGACATATTTGTAGTTTAGATTAGTAATTTAGTTTAGTTATCTTTTCTGTTTTATTTCTGTTCATAAAATTATAAAAGCAATAAAAATATCTTTTATTGTCTTAGGGTAGAATATTAATGAGTTTTGCAGGTTTTATTTAAATCTGTAAATTGTCAATATTGTACATTTTGTGAATAATTTATATTTTAGTTAGTAGTTAGATAGTTAATTAGTTAGAGTTAGTATAGTATTAGTTAGTAGATTGTATATATAGAATAGTTAGATTAGTTAGTTTGTTTTATTTATTTTTAGTTAGTTTAGTTTAGTTTGTTTTAGTAGTTAGTTTTAATTAGATTAGTTTGTTAGTTAGTTTTATTTTTAGTTAGTTTAGATTAGTTTTCTTTTGTTTTCTTAGGACTTTAGATCGGATAACGGAGCCGCTAAACCTGTCAGGGTGGTTCATCCCAAACGGCTTGGGTTATTAGACAACCCCGGACCGGTTCCACTCTCTCAGTTGACGGATGGTCAATTTCGCCTGTCAACATGTTGGGACTTCAAACTATGATTGATGGGAATCGAGGAAGAATAAAATTTGTGCAAAAGGAAGCTCTATGCATAGATCCATCGCCCTAGCGCGCAACTTTTTACTCGACCTATGAAAGCTTTGTGCTAGGAATAAGTTCAGATCTGAGGAAAGGAAGATCAGATCTAAAGAAAAGAAGCAAGATCTAAATGCTCTGTTCTCTAATAAAAGTAAAAGTGGGAATTTTTTAAAGAAAGAGGTCAGATCTGCAGAAAAGAGGTAAGATCTGTAAGCCTTATGCTCTAATAAAGGTAAGAATATTTAACATTTCTTAGATCTGGAAGCTTTGTACTCTGTAGAAGTAAGATAAGTGAAATTTTTGTTTCTAGAGAATGGATCTAGGTATGTTTGATAGATTCACTCCTAGCTTAAAACCTAGGAAATTAATAAAAGAAAGAAAGTTTGATATGAGTAGATCTTATAAACATAATTATAGATATGTTATACCTATGCATAGAAAGAATGTTTGGACTAACAAATGGATGCAGGATCCTAGAAGGAATTTTTTGCAGGGTAACTACCATGATTCTGGTGTGCAGTACAAAAGAAGTTGGGGATCATTTAAGAGAAATAGAGGATTGACCCTATTTTATGGTTGTAGAAAACTAGGCCATCTAGCTAAGGATTGCCCAGGTGGAAAACCAAGTTGTCTCTATTGCAAATCTTTTGACCATGAAGTTTTGGATTTCCCTAGAATGATTTCTAAGCTTGAAAAAATGAATCTACATGAGGAACACCCTAGGACAGCCCCAGAAATAGTATAAGCCCATAAAGAATTAGAGAAAGTATTAATACAGATGAAAGAAACCTTGAAAGAACATAAAGATGTCTGCCTACAAGAGATCTTCAAAGAAAAGGAACAAATCAAAGAAAGAATAGGGGACTTCGACATTGACTGTATTCTTGATAAAGAAATACAAGTGAAAATTATGCCAGAAAGAACCTGGGAAGTTATAGGGAAGCCTCCCATGATTCCTTCACTGGGAGGAATAGGACTATTTAGAGGAAAATTGGTGATGTTATGTGGAAAACTTACTCAAATACCTATGACAGTCAATGGAACTTCGACAGAAGAAGATTTTGAGATTATCAAATTTATTGAGGACAACACCCCATTCACTATGTTACTTGGCAAACCTTGGATTGAGAGAGATCAAGCCAAAAAAAAGGAAGAAGAAAAGGTATTACAACAGCAGAGACACGAGCTAAAAGATTTCATTACCAGAAGAATCGCATAGTTGATTGAGGAACAGGAGAATAAATCAAATCTATTTGACACTAGAATCTCGGATGTCAAAGAATTAGTGGACTAAAAGAAGATTGGCATATATATACCAGATATAGATGAAGTAGTTCTCCTGAGCCTTGGGAAAGACCCTCAAGAACATGAAGTGACTATACCCAAAGAAAATAAGAACCATATTGAGAAACGAACTACCATGATGAAGCTCACAGGGAAGAAGGCTAGAAAGCTAAGTAAAAAGAGAGCTCAGATCGACAGGCTATAGAAAGTTCTAGAGGGAACCCCTCCAAAAGAAACTTTGCACAATTCGAGCTCTGTTGGGATAACAGAATAGTGACATGGGTCACTTCACCATGGTGAATAAATATAGCCATTGGAGGCCGATATACCCATTCGACTGCCGCCCTGAATGGATCGAAAAGCATTGATGGCTCATCACCAGACCATTGGACTACACCATAACGGATAAAACCAGAGTTAAGGAAGCCCCATACCCGCTACAAATAATCTGTTATAGAGTTACTTACTTAATCCATCGCGCCATGCACGAAAGACACTTTTTCTAATCGTGAAATTGAATCCGTAGACTACCTAAATTGTGAACCGTGATTACTCCACCCTTACTCTCTATCTTACTACAGTATCTACGCTACTTTGATAACCTGAGCTATTGATCCTGATTGTATATGTCCGACGAATTTAGCGGAAATGAAGAATATGTAAGAGAGGTACTCGCTAGTCTCAGAGCCGGAAGATTCATGTAGGAGCGGGGATTGCCTACAAGTTTATAGGAATCGTCAATGAGAGGAGTGCAAGCCTCCCCGTCGACTGCTCGAGAAGGAACATCCCAAGCCAGTGAAAAAAGAAGAACCAAACATAAGGATGATATGGCCAATGCAAATTTGGTCCCATCCATCCTACCTACTTACATACCACCTCTGAGTAGGGAGATCAACAAAGATAGTGTGCCTAGAGACTTTGAGTACACTCTAGTCATGGCGTACCTACCGAAGGGAGTATGCGCAGTCTACATAGATCACAACAAGATTGCAGCCTTGAAGTTTAGTGACTTCAACCTGGGGGATCATAAATTTTACAGCACACTTTCCCCATACAAGTACCTAACCAAAACCAAGGGAAAGAATTCAAAGATCGTCCCTCAACAATGGAAGATGAACCTCGCACAGTCTACTCTACTCAACGTTATGAAGATACCGCACTTCGACAGACACTAGGAGGTGAATGCTTGTGTGAAGTTGTTGCTGACAAGTTACCATGGAGGATACTTATGATTGAATCGTCGCATAACAGTTGATCCAGTGCTTATCAACTTGATCATCGGGCTTAGCATGTAGGGAACTGATCCCCACGATTACTATCCTAGGAAGACTGCATATCGCGCTCTTGCCCAGAAGATCAAAGAAGCCTATGGAGATGTTGAGAAATGTGTGCGAGGCTACAAGGTAGCTTATATTGAAAGTGGCACAATGCACCTCTCCTATCAACTGATTGCAGGGAATTTGGTATGCAAGAATCAACCCACGCAAGTATTCGACTTTGTAGTCGACCTCATAGGAAAGTGCGCAGAGGGACTACAGATGAACTGGGTGAAGTACCTGGTGAATCAACTAGAGATCGATTGCAGAGAAGCCTAGGATGAGGGGCATTAATTTCATTTTAGATGGCTCTTGATACTTATAGCTTTCATTGCATGAGAGCTACTGGAAGGTGCAACCTTCCCCGAGATTGACCCCTTTGAACCACTGGCGATGAGATTTTGTACCCTGTGGTACTCGAATGGCATGAATAAGCAATGGTAACCCAATGCTGTATTTCACACCTACTACACCAAGTTGAAGCTTTCCATCCAGTCCGAGCCTCACATGACCCCGAATACTTTACACAGGTTTTGACCTTTGATAAAGTCCAGTGCAGACCACCATTTTATATATTTGACAGCACACGCTGATAAGAACAAGGAACATCTTTAGTATTATTACAAACTGACAAAAGAAGACCTAGAGGAAATCACCAAGGAATAGTCGAAAAACCTTCTTATTCCAACAAACCCTGCAGAAGTGTTTGACATTGACAGCCCAGAAGCTGCGCAAAATACACCTGGACCCAGTAAGACAAAGAAAAAAAAGCAGACAAAGAAGGATGAGGATATCCAGGATGTAGACAACAGATCTATAAGAACCACATCCGTTACACTAGAGAAAGGAAGTAATGGTGAAGGCTTAGAGGAATTCGAACAGAGGACATGCGACGAAGTAGAAATCATAAAGAAAAGGAAGGGTTCATCCCCAAAACCTTCCTCCTGAAAGAAATTAAAAGCACCCCTGACTAATCTGAAGACCACACTCACTCCATATGACTTCAGTTTTCTCATCGTAGCTATGAACAAAGCGATAGAAGAGATAACAAAAAAAGGGGAAGCTAAGAAAGAGACAATGTACAACATAATTGAGATCAAACTCCAAGGAGTACAACAAGCTCTCCAGTCTAGCCATGTAGTCTCCTCCTTGCCCCTACCAGAAGGAACAACAGAAGAAGGAAATGAACCAGTTCAATTCCACAATATTTCTAACACAGTCAAAGTATTCCTTTGGAAGGCATAAGAAGAAACAACGTAGGCCGCCCAGGCCTTAAAGCAAGCATAGGAGGAGGTCCTTGAGAAACATCGAGATGCATAAGAAGAGGACACTCTCCAAGAGAAATTTGAAGAAGATAGAGCAAAGATTAAAAAATAGAAAGAGCACCTTCTCATGAAGCAGTTTGGGATTGAAAAAGTAGTCAACAGAGAATTTTGCTTTGTGACCGTCTTAGAACAGAAGGTAGAGGACTCCATCAAACTCCAAGTGATGACGCTTGCTAAAGTTATTGAAAAACTTCAACAAAGAGTCGTGGACTTAGAGCTTCATACCATACCATGGACCCCACAAGAAGTGTGTGACCAACGAGAAATAACTACCTAGAGCATCGTAGAAAGGATTAAAGAACTCTCCGAGGAATGCAAATAGTTAAGTAGCAGAAGTGCGCAGATCTATGAGAACCTAACCAAGAACCCAGAATTGCATCAATCGGAGTCACAGCTCTGAGAGGTGAAGTACGATGTTGAAAATCTATAGGTATATCTGAAGTCCCTATCACCCGTAGAGAGAATGAAGAGGTTTCCAGAGAAATGCATATCCCAATAGGAGATTCACATGATTAAAAGTAAATTAATGGAACTCTCTCAACGAATGCAACCAGTGCAAGAAAAGGCATGCCAACTGTTCACTAAAGTTGAAAGCCAAGGAGTAGAACTTGAACAACCTATGAATACATCAGAACAGTGCCTAGAAGGGCTGGTGAATGAGGCACTCATCCAGGAGTTCATAGAGCAAGAGGTAGTAGTGATGCAGTAGGTCAAAGTAGCTCGATCCAAGCTTGAGGAATTCGAAGCATAATTAGACAGACCTAAGTGACTCGGGACGAGTCACAGGTGAGTGTTGGGGGATTTTTGGCCCTTGACCAAGTTTCAAGGAACACTTGGTCATAATTGACCATTTTGGACTTTGACAACCTGTTAAACATGGAGCACCAGGAAAAGCAGAGATTGTGGGATCTCAGTCCACTTTTGGGCCTCTTTTAGGGTTTTGGGTTAATGTAATGGGAAAGGGATGTCAGCCCGTGGGTTTACCCATGCTTAGGCCCACTTTTTTAATGTATAAATAGATACTTAGGCAATGTAAGAAGGGTCAATGGCTTAGTTCTGGTAGTTAGATCTATGTGATCGAATGTGGATTGTAAATGCTCCATGCATGATTGTAAGAGTCTGCAGAGCTATGTGCTAGTTGTTGTAAGTGGTTGTAGAAGGCTTTGTACCAAAGTACAAGGAATGAGGATCTAGCAAGTTGCGTAGATCTTTTTTCCTGTGCGAAGTAAGGGTTTTGAGTGGCTTTTTGTTGTAACCGATTGAAGACACTAATAAAGAAGAAGAGTTGGTGGATGTAGCCACAGGGTGGGAGTGAACCACATAAATCTCTTTGTGATGCTTTGTGCTTCGACTTGATGAGGTTATTTCTTCTTCTACTGAGTACCTTGATATATTTAGATAGATCTATTAATGCTTTGTACTTCCTAGATGTATTTCAATAGTGGGATCTGACATGTATGAGAACTCTTAGTGCTAAACTACTAGATATAATATGATTTTCTATAGTTAAGTGCAAGAACAATGCACATTTGAGTATTCCCCACAAATCTCTTTGTCGTCTGTGAAGTATAATAAGGGTTAAATGCTGATGAATTATCTATGCTAAGTGCCCTATAATGATAGGATCACATATCTGTGTCCCATCTAATGTTAGAGATACCTAATTCTTCCAACCACCCCTGCCTCTACCTCGGGTGAGACTTCATCTGCTTCGCAGGTGTTTCTGAAAGGGTTGGTAGTTAGTTCATTTTTGGTATGCTCTTGAGCGTTGAACCTTGGGTATGCCCCTTTGCCAAAAATACATGTACCATTTACCAGTGGGAAATGTCTTCATTCCTTCTCTTGTAGAATGCACATCCTTCCATGAAGATTCCTTACACATGTTACCTTTCGATGGACTGGAAGGTAAGGCCAACTATTTATGTAGGACTTATTCATCTAGATTTATCCTTGCTTCAACTACCCTCGAGCATTCTCCATATTGATGGGAAAAATAATAATATGAGCAGTCATCTTTCTTGATCATGCTCTTTAAAAAAGGTAGTCCCTTTTGCATCGGATATTTACATTCTCATCCTGCCAATATTCATGGATTGATACTGATGGTGCCAATACTTTATTTAATACTTGCAACTTTATTTCAAACTCATGAAAAATACCCTTATGGAATTCCTCATGAAATAGCAGTCGATCTTCCAACCTCTGCTTCTCTTCCTCAATACTTTTCAACCCCATTCTTAGCTCATAATTCTCCTTCTGGATTTTTCCATTAATCTTCTTTGGTAGCCTCAATTTCATGAGAAATTTACTCTTCTTTCCTTATTGAAAAGATCCTTCAAAATATTCTCCAAATGAACTCTTGGATCTCATTATAGAAACAACTTGAAACACACATGAAGACTAGCTCTGATACCACTTGATTTAAAAATCCTTGGACACCACTTATTCATTACATATTTACATGCAACATCTAACTTTATTCAAAATTAATTTACTAATCATATTGAGGTGATTTGCATAATTCTTATGATGTATTATTTATCCAAAAAATCATGAAGTGATGACTAGGTTGTAGAATAGTGAGGTGATACAATAGAAAATAAAAGAACTCAAAATACATATGTAGATGACATACATCACTTCATCTTCAAAGTCCCTTTAGATAACATGATTGTTCTCCATCATATAAAAAGACCAAATTACATTACAATATGATTGCAAAGAGCCATTTAAATGGAATCTCTTTAATTCCATTACTCAAAACAAGAAAATAAGTTCATCCTTGAAATCCTTGCCAAAGTTAAAGAAATTTGACTATAAATTCAACCAAATTTTGAACTTCAAATCACAAAATACACCTCAAATTCATGATCCTTGTGAAAAATCATGAAAATGAGTATAAATTTACCTATTCTCTGTCAATATACCTCATGGCATGCTTTACGAGACAACCATACTTAGCCTCTTCTTAGCACGCAAATCAAGACATCCATATGACCTAGAAATCCATACCATGCATTGAAAAAATTGCCTCTAGATGTGTGCACCTTAGTTTCCATGTGCATTAGGATCCTTGTTTTAGGATAGGGATCTGTGCCCAATATATCGGGTGTGGCCCCACAACCATACCCGAACTAACTGACAACTTAATTCCAAATTTGAAGGAATCTCGATACACTCAAGTTGGTTGGTGTTAGTACTATTTCTTTCATTGTTTTTTGGAATTCCATGATAGTAAATGGGTGGAATGGTTTCATTGAATATCTTAATCATCATTTACACTTGTTAAACTCATCAAATATCCAGAGATATCAAGGATATTAAGAACACCATTTGGTCAATATTTGGTAAAAAAATGGACAATTTTTTGTAGGTGACGGTTTTTGTGTTCAGCGTGCAACACCATTTGCAAGCAAATGGAATCAAAATGCAAAAAATTAAAACATTGGTTTTTTCATGAACAAACCAAATCAGGTGTTGTGAAGCCCATTTCTCGCAAAAGTGAACTATTTGGGAGCTACTGGTGGCCCTTTAAGAGTGATCTTTTCCATATTTTTTAGAACTCGATTTTCTAAAAAATGCCCATTCAATAGAAGTGCCACCTTCATCCATTCAACCCAGAGATTATATCATGATATTATTCTATATATTAGGATCAGATCCATTTTTTTATATCTTAGTTTGAATTGGTTACTCTCAATTAAGGATTATAATTTCTATTTAAGTAAGAATTGTGAAATAAGAAGGGGCCTTCCTCTTAGAGGAGAGCATGGTTTGAATGGCTAGATTGGGAGATCTTGAAATTGTAATGGAAAGAGATTCATTCATGTAGCATCTTATACTCAGGGATTCAAACATTTTGATGGTTAGATCTTGTATCTCTTCACTTTATTTTTGTATTATTTGAATAGAATGAGTATTTATGCAATGCATTCATGCTCACACAGAGTCATATACGATTACATTGAAGAGTTTGTTGTCAATTACTTGTCTTTGTAAATTATATTAAGATATAGGTTTCATGTTTTGAATGATATTTGGAAATTGGAAATTTTCTGCACATTAGAGAACAATTTGTTCACTTTTTCTTTTGTTTCTCTCACCATTCCTCTTATACCATGTTATCGCACAATTTGTAGAAAGGATAAAAGGCTTGAGGTTTGAAGGTCAAATTGCATAACAGGAACCAATCCCACCCAATGTCACCACAATGGGATGGTTCTTTCTCTTTAGGGAGGTAGGACCCAGGGGAGACATCCTTGGTGACCTGGGGTTTTGATAAGGCAAAGGATTATAGGATAAAGTAGTTGTTCCCCTCTCACAAGTCACCACCGACCAGATAGTCCGGCTAAACAACCAATAATAAAGTATAAACAAAAGAAGAGATGCACCTTCTTGAGAGAAAGAAACAATGAAATTGATATATGCAAGATGCTCAATTGGTTAGTACTTCATGTAAATTAATGACTATCTGATACATTTATAATCAATTTGATAATAAATATTGACGAAGTCAATGTTTATAAATAACAATGAAAATTATGTCACTTCTTCAATAAATGTTGAAACAATATGGCATTCAATGCAATAAATCAACACTTCATTCAATTAGTGCCTTTAATCACCATTCAATTTCTTATGAACACAAAACGTTTAGCTACAACAATGATATTATAGTGAAGGATGGTGACAACAATAGGTTAATTAGGTTAGTTCCTAAGCTAGGGTTAGTAGTTAGAGTTTGATTCAAGATTTTAAAAGTTGTTGTGATTAGGTTCACTTCAAAGCAAGGTGTCTTTTAGATCAGTCTCTTAGGGTTGATGGAGTCAAATAGTGAAGGACGCAAGAGATGAAGGAGGAAAAGGAAAAAATGGCTAAGGACTAGAGGGAGAATCTTTGAGGTGTTGTTGAAGCAAGGCCTCAAATTCAAAACCCTAGGGGAGAGAGGCTCACCTTGGTGCAGGAGAACTAGGCCTCAGTGCTCTCTCCTCCTTCCTTAACTCAGTGATAATAACGACTATCTCAAGATGACGCATAAAACCAAGAAAAGAAAGTTTGATGAAGCATAGTGTTTCTACAACAAGGTTCTATCAACAGACCCTAGAAAAATCAGCCCAAAGTGTAGAAAACATAGGCTTAAGGCGTCTCCTTCTTATCATCTTATGAAAGGTATGGATAGCAAAAAATGAAGAGAGAAATGAGAGTGTAGCAATGACTAGGCTCTCTCCTTCTTCAATATATGGATGAAATTTCTCTCAATGGGGACATGAGACAAGGACCTATTTGTGTGCTTGTCACCTAGGATTTTGTTCATAAAAATTATAAACATATGAAAGAAATAAAACTACAACCATTATTTGAGAATTGCTGCAGAAAAAATACTTACATATCACCAAGGAAAAACATTGCAAACCCTAGTTGTAACACCTTCCATTAAGAGAAATGCCAAATCATGCCAAGAAAATCCTCCTTCAACAAGTGTGCATCACTAAATCAACCAATAACCTAAGCAAGGGCGCAAATTTTAGATCTCACTAATGAGTGAGTGAGTTGTGTTGAAAAAATGAAGGTGAAAATCCTTCATTTATACAGTATCATGACCTAAATTTACATTTTAGGTCATGTAAAAGGTCGACAAGGCCAAAATACTAAAATCATACTGTTTTAGATCAAATTGTCAAATTAAAACACTAATGAAGCTAAAAAGAGATAACAAGCCCCTCTAGGGGAGACATTATCCCATTCTAGGGCAAATGGAGCATCATGGAGCAAAACGTTAGCCCTCCTTGGGCTTCTCCAACCTGCCACATGTGCCAATACTTCCTAGTTTGCCTCCCAAGATGTCCATAATGTTGGATGATGTCATGGTCATGATGGGTGTTTTCCTAGGCCTTCCAAGGAAAACGTTCCACTGAAAAATGGCCAATCCTGCCAAGTCAATCTCTGTCGGGGTGCCTCTAGTGGAATTTCCTCTTCTTCTCCGGTGTAAGGCCCCTGATCCATATTTGTCCTGTCTCTTCCCCCTGATGGGTCTCATCATCCATCTAGTGGGATATTCAGCCACATGGAGGTCTAAACTTATCATCTCCCCAAGTGTATCGGTCCAAATGACACTTGTCCATCCCGCATGGTCCTGCACATCAAAATCTACACCCTCCATGGGCTCATCCGTCATAGGGATAATAGCAATGTCAATCACATCTCATCAAAAATATTATTAAACATGTGCATAAACTCCCTAATACATCAGTTAACAACTCAAATATGTTACACAAGCCTACAATACAAGTCTGTAGGAAAGGACAAGGATTCCTATTGGGATAATGTCCATTGGAAAAGGAAAGTTCCCAGGAGAGAACTCATCCAAGCCATATAAGTGGGTGATGTTGTCAGGGGATGTCCAAGAATATGGGTGCAATGAGGGCCAAGGATGCAAGAGATGTTACCTATGGGTGCCTTTGTTAGAAGGCAAGCTGCACCTGTCTTGGATGCACTCTTTCCAAGCCCATTCTTGCCTTTTATTCTTATTCTTTTCATTCTTTTATATTTTATTGCTTTTCCATTTTTTTGTTAAAGAGCTAGTAAGGGGACACTACCCTGGCATGGTGACCAGTGGTGGTAGCATTACCCACAAGTACTTTAATAGAAATGAGAAGGTTGTCTCACGATGAGACCCCCTTTCCCTTGGCCATGCAACCAAGAGTCATTTCCCTGGCATGGTAGCCAGCTGGTGGTAATTTCATACTGTTAGGTACCCATGGAACTAATAGGTTGGCTCATGATGAGACCCCCTATCCTATGGTTAGGTCTTGTTTTATTATTTTTTTGGGTCCCCCTTGTTTATTGTTGAGAAACCTTTTATTACTTTCTCGGGGATCCCTGGGCGAATCATCTCGACGTTTTATTTTTAGGATTTTTTCTTTTACTAGATTTATTTTACCTTCTGGGCCTTTAGCCCCTTCTTCCCACGAGATAAGGTGCAGTCCTGAAAATAGATCAACCTAGTGCCTGGACAAGTGGAATGGGATAAGTGAGTGGGAAACAAGATGAAACAGTGGTGTTATGATGGGAGTGTGTGATGGATTTTCATAAATCCCCCAAGTGGAAAACCAAAACCTACAGACACAGGCTTGCTAGGGAACCTTGCCAATCCCCCCAAACATGGTCAAGTGGGAAAGTGTAATATTGAAGTAGTTGTTAGAAATAAAAGGAATCATATGTATATATTCAATGGTTTTTATGATCAAAGTGACACATACCATGATACCTGGACTAATTACCTCATGGAGCAAGAACCATATATGACACAGGACCAAGTTGATGGTGATGGATGCTTCTGTTGTTGACAAAACAAAGACTTTGGATGGAAGAAAAGGTGGGCCCTCCAAGGACATGATAAAGTTGATCCTGCTCTTGGTACTCCATGTATAGGACATGTGGGGCTTGAGACATGATCTCCAAGTTATCCATAAAAGTGTGGGATAACACCTAGCTCCAACTTGGGGACATGTGCTCACTATAGAGCGCATGAGAACCTCAACATCTCTGGCATAACCTGTTGACTTGCTCGATCTCAATAGAAACATAAGTAACAAAATTGGGGTGGTAATGCCACCCCATCAATACATA
This sequence comes from Picea glauca, assembly GCA_000966675.3. Taxonomy (NCBI): domain Eukaryota; kingdom Viridiplantae; phylum Streptophyta; class Pinopsida; order Pinales; family Pinaceae; genus Picea; species Picea glauca. Next base: position 179,037 of record JZKD02S2271283.1, read on the forward strand.
CATACATACATACATATATACATA
>JZKD02S2271283.1:179148-204025 GCA_000966675.3 Picea glauca
ATATAGAGAGAGAGAGAGAGAGAGAGAGAGAGACTGAAATAAAACAATAAATAGTGTGAATGTGAAAGAAAACTAACATGCAATGCAAATGGTATAATACACGAATGCAAGAATGCCTACTTACCTACACTTACCTGTGGAGTCAGGTTCCCCCACCTTGGTGAGATTTGAGGAGGTGCCCATTGATCAATAATGGGAACCTTCCTCCTTCCAAAGTGGACAAATAGTAGGAGTCATCAACTGATTCTCTTCCAACCTTGAAAGGTCCGAGCCATGATTGAGTGCTTCCTTTGACATTAGTTGGCTCTCCCTTCTGGGTATCCCACATCCACACTACATCTCCTTCCCTGTACTTCCTAACCTTGTATTTGGTTGTCCCTTGGACAACCTTGGTGTATTGTGCAGATGGAGAAGGGTGGGCTTCTGCTGTAAATACTTCCTGTTGGGATAGATGAATCTGCACATCATCTTTTGGTGTTTTTAGTATCTTCATAGTCCCGGTTTCTTTGTCTTTGAATTTATCTAGGAGTTGTTGGTACTCTTCCTTTTTGGGCCATTTAGTTTGATCAAAGTATTATTCTATTGCAAAAGGAATATCTTATGGACAAAACTTTTGAAGATTTTGTATGATCTCATCATGTGCCTTGTCATTTTTGACATGGTGATTAGTTTCTTGCACATGGGTTTCGGTTACTGCCTCATTTAGGAGATGGCCTATTATTCCATATTTCAAAGGTAATTCTATAAAGGAGAGGTCCATCTCAAGGGTGCCACCCAACATTGAGGCAAATTTCGTAGACAACAACATTCCCCACACATATAGGACGTATACTATCACGATGTCAATGTGGATTACTTTATTAGGGTACTCTTTAAGGAAAAATTCCACATTCTCAACTACTCCATGTGTGGGTATGACTTTAGATTCAAAGCCAAACACATTCTTGTAAGGACGTGTGACTTTCAACCCTAATTGTTGCATGACTTTAAAGGACATTATGTTGGCACCTTCCCCTATATCCAACATGCAGTTGTTGAGGCTCTTGTTATTCATTATTAAAGTCATGAAGAAGGGAGGATTTTCCCCATATTGGACCCTGAAGTGATCAGCTTGCAACATGATAGGAGGGTCCATGGGTCTATATGATTCTTGAAATAAATTGTAAAAATGTTTTTTGATCGATGGGACCTTAATGACTTCTTTCAGGGGGATAGTTACATGCATCTTGGATAGTTCCCCCTCAAAGTCAAAGTTTAAGTTAGCCAGTTCATTCTTGGACGTCTTGGGGAGAAGTATGTCTAGTGGGGGTTTTGTTTGGTCAATGGCAGGTTGGTTCATATTTTTTCTCCTGTATACCTAGAAATCTTGTTTCTTTAGCTTTTCTTTTGGTTCCTGGTCTAGGTTGTTTATTATCGCCATTTTGGCTGACCTGACTGCTTCTTTCATGGCCTCTTGATGTTCTTCAACCATGATATTTATTTGAGGGCCTTCCATGAGATGGCCTATATTGTTCACTTGTTGATGGTCATTATCACTATAAGTACACTCATGCTCCCAATGTGCTTCGATGCATTCTAAGCACCAAGGGTTTTCATTGACAACGTTTGTAGGGGCTAAGGTGTTTGGAAATTCTTTCTCATTCTTTGGTTTATAAAATTGGTTCCCCATTTGAAATTTCCCTTTGTATAGGACCTTGGATGCTTGGCTCTAGGATATTTCTAAGTTGATGATCCTACTCATCAGTAGTTTCTGATTCTTTACGATACCATCTATTGAAGCTTGTTATTTTGCAATACTGGAACATAGGTCTGAGTTAGGTTCAATATTGTGAACTATCTTTGGTTTGGTGTCCACTTTGCCCCTTGGATTTGTGAAAGGCTCAATATTGGATGAAAGGAGGTTGCCCTCAATTCTAGTAATGATCTCTTGAGCTTCTTGAATTGATTGGGGGTTTTTGTCCCTGAGAAGATACCCTAATTGGCCATTGAAATAATTGGTGTAGATATGGACAAGGAAATTATCTTTCGGATGATGGATCATAGGGATATTTTGTAGAAATGTCTCAAACCTAGTATGGAAATCCCGAATAGACTCATTTTCATGTTTCCAAAGGGTATTTTTTTTGGGTACAAAGCATGTTAGGGTCTTCTTTGATACTCCACCTTTTGAGAAAATCTTCTTCTAGTTTTTCCATGGTTTTAATGATACCATCGGGAAGGCTCAGGTACCAACACCTTGAAGCATCATAGAGGGTAGCGGAGAACAAATTCATGACTAAGTCTTCAACTTCATCACTAATGGGATGAAGATGAAAAAATGCCCAAAAGTTGCTCATGTTCTCTTTGGCATTGACTGCATCAATACCGATAAATTTAGGCAACCACTTCTCATACTTGGGTGGCATTTTCCTAGCATAGCCTGGTATGGATGACATGTATAGAAGTTTGAAAATAGTATATGACCATTGTATTTGATTGTTGGTTGGGTTCGTTGTAGTGGTCTGAGAACTAGACATGGTTTTCAAAGGAAGTTTCTTTTCAAAAAGTGATTTTACAATAGGAGAGTTCTTGGGAGGCTTCCTTCTAAAAGATAAAGTAGGATTATTGAACCTCTTTGTGGTTTGTGGAGTCACCATATAGTTGACTTGAAACTATCAAAGAAAAATGGAAAACACCATAATGGAGTCGCCAAGTAAGCTTCTAAGATAAGGCTTCTAGAGGCAAGGCTTACCGAAAAGTGTTGTCTGAGGAGGGTTTGACTTAGTGTTCCCCAACAATGACGCCAAAATGTTATCGAACATTTTGTAGCAAGGATAAAAGGTTTGAGGTTTGAAGGTCAAATTGGCGTAACAGGAACCAATCCCACCCAATGTCACCACAATGGGATGGTTCTTTCTCTTTAGGGATGTAAGACCCAGGGGAGACATCCCTGGTGACCTGGGGTTTTGAGAAGGCAAAGGATTACATGATGAAGTAGTTATTCCCCTCTCACAAGTCACCACCGACTAGATAGTTTGACTAAACAACCAATAATAAAGTATAACCAAAAAAAGAGATGCACCTGCCTGAGACAAAGCAACAATGAAACTTATATATGCAATATGTTCAATTGGTTAGTACTTCATGTAAATTAATGACTATTTGATACATTTATAAGAAATTTGATAATGAATATTGACGAAGTCAATATTTATAAATAACAATGAAAATTATGTCACTGCTTCAATAAATGCTGAAATAATATGGCATTCAATGCAATAAATCAACACTTCATTCAATTAATTCCTTTAATCACCATTCAATTGCTTATGAACGCAAAATGTTTAGATGCACCAATGATATTATAGCTAAGGATGACAGAAGGAATAGGTTAATTAGGTTAGTTCATAAGCTAGGGTTAGTAGTTAGGGTTTGATTCAAGATTTTAAAAGTTGTTGTGATCAGGTTCACTTCAAAGCAAGGTGTCTTTTAGATCAGTGCCTTAGGGTTAATGGAGTCATATAGTGAAGGACTGAAGAGTTTAAGGAGGCAAAGGTAAAAATGGATAAGGACTAGAGGGATAATCTTTGAGGTGTTTTTGAAGCAAGGTCCCAAAGTCAAAACCCTAGGGGAGAGAGGCTCACCTTCGTGTAGGAGAACTAGGCCTCGGTGCTCTGTCCTCCTTCCTTAACTCGGTGGCAATCACGACTAACTGAAGATGAAGCATAAAACCAAGACAAGAAAATTTGATGAAGCATAGTGTTGCTACAGCAAGGGTCTATCAGCAAACCCTATAAAAATTGACCCAAAGTGTAGAAAACCTAGGCTTAAGGTGTCTCCTTCTTATCAGCTTATGAAAGGTACGACTAGCAAAAAATGAAGAGAGAAATGAGAGTGTAGCAACAACTAGGCTCTCTCCTTCTTCAATCAATGGCTGAAAATTCTCTCAATGGGGACATGAGACAAGGACCTACTTGTGTGATTCTCACCTAGGGTTTTGTTTAGAAAAGTTATAAACATGTGCAAGAAATAAAACTACAACCATTCATTCAAGAAGTTTTTCAGAAAAAATACTTACATATCACCAAGAAAAAGCATTGCAAAGCCTAGTTGTAACACATTCAATTAAGAGAAATGCCAAATCATGCCAAGAAAATACTCCTTCGACAAGTGCACATCACTAAATGAGCCAATAAACCAAGAGAGGGTGCAAATTTCACAACTCACTAATGAGTGAGTGAGTTGTGTTGAAAAAATGAAGGTGAAAATCCTTCATTTATATAGCATCATGAACTAAATTTACATTTTAGGTCATGTAAAAGGTCGGCAAGGCCAAAATACTAAAATCATATTGTTTTACATTAAATTATCAAATTAAAACCCTAATCAAGATGAAAAGAGATAACAAGCCACTTTAGGGGAGACGTTAGCCCCTTCTAGTGCAAATGGAGCATCATGGAGCAAAACATTAGCCCTCCTTGTGCTTCTCCAACCTGCCACACATGCCAATATTGCCCAGTCTACCTCCCAAGACGTCCATAATGTTGGATGACATCATGGTCATGATGGGTGATGTCTTAGGCCTTCCAAAGCCAACATTCCACTAAAAAAGGGCCAATCCCCCTAGATCAATATCTATCAGGGTGCCTCTTATGGAATGTCCTCTTCTTATTCAGTGCAAGGCCCCTGATCCATATTTGTCATTTCTCTACCCCCCTGATGGGTCTCAGCATCCATCTGGTGGGATATTCAGCCCTCTGGAGGTCTGAACTGATCATCTCCCCATGTGTATCGGTCCAAATGGAACCTATCCATCGGGCATGGTCATGCACATCAAAAGATACGCCCTCCATGGGCTCATCAGTCACAGGGATCATAGCAATGTCAATCACATATCACCATCAATATTGTTAAACATGTGCATAAAATCCCTAATACATCATTTAACAGCTCAAAGATGTTACACAAGCCTACAATACAAGTCTAGAGGAAAGGACAAGGCGTCCTATTGGGCTAGTGTCCACTGGAAAAGGAAAGTTCCCAAGAGAGAACTCATCCAAGACATGTAAGTGGGTGATGTTGTCAGGGGATGTCCAAGCATATAGGTGCAACGAGGGCCAAGGATGCAAGAGATGTTACTTTTTGGTGCCTTTGTTAGAAGGCGAGCTGCACTTGTCCTGGATGCATTCTTTCCAAGCCCATTCTTGCCTTTTACTCTTATTATTTTCATTCTTTTATCTTTTATTTCTTTTCCTTTTTTTTCAACAAGAGATAATTAGGGGACACTGCCCTGGTGTGGTGACCAGTGGTGGCAGTGTTACCCACAAGTAATTTCACAGAAATGAGAAGGATGGCTCATGATGAGACCCCCTTTCCCTTGGCCATGCAACCAAGAGTCACTTCCCTGGCATGGTAACCAACTCATGGAAATGTCATAATGCTAGGTACCCATGTACCTAATAGGCTGTCTCATGATGAGACCCCCTATCCTCTGGTTAGGTCTTATTTTATTATTTTTCCAGGTCCCTCTTGTTTCTTGATGAGAAGCCTTTTATTTCTTTCTCGGGGATCCTTGGGTGAAGCAGCTCAAGGTTTTATTTTTAGGCTTTTGTCTTTTACCAGCTTGATTTTACCTTATGGACCTTTAACCCCTTCTTCCCATGAGATGAGGTGCAGTCCTGAAAATAGGTCAACCCAGTGCTTGGACAAGTGAAATGGGATAAGTGAGTGGGAAACAAGATGAAACAATGGTGCTATGATGGGAGCGGATGATGGATTTTCATAAATCCCCCTAGTGTAAAACCAAAACCTATAGACATAGGCTTGGTAGGGCACCCTGTCAATCCCCCCAAACATGGTCAAGTGGGAAAGTGTAAGATCCAAGTAGTTGTTATAAATAAAAGGAATCAGATGCATACATTCAATGGTTTTTATGATCAAAGTGACACATACCATGATACCTAGACTAATTACCTCATGGAGAAAGAACCATCTCTGACATAGAACCAAGTCGATGGTGATGGATGCTACTGCTTCTGATAAGAAAAATATGTTGGAAGAAAGAAAAGGTGGGCTCTCCATGGCCTTGCTAAAGTCGATCCTTCTCTCATTACTCCATGTCTAGGACTTATGGGCCTCAACACATGATCTCCTAGTTATCCCTAAAAGTGGGGGATAACATACCCAATTGTTAATTTTTCTAATCATCACAGTGAATGCCCTTGACCACATGAGGTACTACCCATATTTTTAGATCTAGCTGATGAACTTTACTAGATCCTTAACCCATCCAAACTTCTTTATCCATAACCCAAACCAATCAATCATTGCAATAACTTAGATGTTTTAGGCATGCCCTCCCAATAGTCAGAGAGCATCTTCTATCACTAACATCTTTTGGTGTCATTGTTGGGGTTGACATTGAATATTTTTCCTAGGTGTACAACAATTTTTAGATACTCTTCTTGGTGTTGAACACGAAGTGGACACTTATTTGATTATAGATCATTCACCTGCCAACTCCATGGTTGAAGAATCCACAGGCGAATCTACTAATCTAGAATTTCAAAAGAAATGGAAGCCATCTTGGATCAGAGGGATGCAATTTTTTATTTCTCTAATTTACCTAGATTTTTGAATCTTATGCCTGAAATAAATTAATGGGAAAACTCTCTTTGAAAGTTTAAAGGCGAATATTGGGAAGTTCCTTGTGATTTTTTATTGGATTTTCATGAATATATGGGGTAGTTGGGAATTATTCACGAAGATTTTTTAATGAATATGTTCAGGTATTCATTGGAAGGAAAATCACGAGAATGGTGTAGATCTCTACCTCAATCAAGCATTGCATCATTAAAGGAATTTCATGTTGTGTTTAATTCATATTGTAAAAACAAATATGCAGTTGATTTCCTTCATGATGAATGTTGTGAATAATTTCAATTGTTGCACCATTTCTCTAATCGCAAAATTCAGGATGACAGTTCTAGTCATATGCATGTGGAGACAATTATTCAAAGTGAAGGTTTCATTCAACCTGTTATTTCTACTTTTCGAATTGATAAAACTATGTTGTTACCTTATAATTCTCATGAAAACCTTGTTTTTTTGAATCATGTTAAAGAATTTTATGCCCAAGATAATGATGAATAGTTTCAAGAGGATTTTGTTGCCCCTAACCATTATGAAGAAGTCTTCACATAGAAGTAGAATTTTCTTCTTAACCAACTGGAATTCTATCATATTCTTCAGGACCCGGTGGCAATCTACATGGACTCATATTTTTTCAGAGGTCCCAAATGTTGTAGATTTGGGCATATCTCTTAGTTTCAAAAGTAAGTATAAGTTGTTTTTGGAATTCTTGTTGCAAATGTCACATTTCTTTTTCTCTTTCTCATTCAACTGCAAACAAGAATATCCTTTTGTCATTCGGATGCTCACTTGGATTCATTGGAAATTTCACATTACTTGATCCATGAAGTTGTTGCTAATTAGAGTAGGAATCAATGTACCTAAATAAGCTCTTAGTTTGAGCATTTCATTTCAGTTTACAGTTTGGTTTGATTTGCAATAGATCAACATAAATAATGACTCCATAGTCTAAAGGAGACACTAGTATAAAGTATTTTAAGTTTGCAGTTTGTTTTTTCAACATGGTTTTTTACAGTTGAGAAGAGTAGGCTTACAGGTTGATGAAGGAAGAAGGAATTGGTTTGCGTGTTCTTAGTGTCTCACAAGGAGGACACCATCCCAATTTGGAGCTAGTGTTAGCACTATTTTTGCCATTTTTTTGTGGAATTCCATGATAGTAAATTGGTGGAATGGATTCATTGATTATCATAATCATCATTTCCACTTTTTCAACTCACAAAATATCCATATATATCAAGGATATTAAGAGAACCATTTGGTCAATATCTGGTTAAAAAATACATAAATGTTTGTAGGTGATTGTTTTTGTGTTCATCTTGCGACACCATTTCCAACCAAATGGAATCAAAACTCAAAAAAATAAAAAAATGTGTTTTTTTAGGAACAAACCAAATTAGGTGATATGCAAGCCATTTCTCAAAAATGTGAATTATTCGGGGGATACAAGTGGCACTTTAAGAGTGATTTTTCCATATTTTTCAAAATTTGATTTTCTAAAAAACACCCATACAACAGAAATGCCACCTTCATCCACTCAACCTGGAGAGTATATCATGATCTTATGATATAGATTAGGATCATATCCATTTGTTTTGTATCTTAGTTTGAATTGGTTACTCTCAATAAATCATTGCAATTTCTATTTAAGCAAGAATTGTGAAAGAAGAAAGGGGCTTCCTCTTAGAGGAAATCATGGTTCAGATGGCTAGATCGGGAGATATGGAAATTGTAATGGAAAGAGCTTCATTCTTGTAGCATCTTATACTCAGGGATTCAAACATTTTGATGATTAGATATTGTATCTATGTACTTTATTTTTGTCTTATTTGAATAGAATGAGTATTTATGAAATGCATTCATTCTCACACAAAGTCAGCTACATGTAAAATGAAGCGTTTTCTATCAATTACCTATCTTTGTCAATTATATTTAGATATATGTTTCAAGTTTTAAATGATATTTGGAACTTGGAAATATTTTTCACACTAGAAAACAAATTGTTCACTTGTGTTTTTTGTTTCTCTCTCCATTCCACTTATACCCAATTGTTAATTTTTCTAACCATACGAATGAATTCCCTTGACCACATGAGGTACTACCCATATTTTTATATCTAGCTAATGAAATTTACTAGATCCTTAACCCATCGAATCTCCTTGATCCATAACCCAAACCAATCAATCATTGCAATAACTAATATGTGCTAGGCATGCCCTCCCAGTAGTCACAGAACATATTCTAACGCCAATAGTTGGCACAATGGTTATACTATTGGCATATAATGTGGCAGGTCAAGGGTTATATTCTCTACAACCCTTGGCATATTCTGTAGTTTGTTTTATGTGTAGTTATAGCCATATGTGAAATGGTTATGGTGAAATAATTTTGTTATCGCCCATGCGAACTATGGCATTGGTTATGGATCCCTCGACCCCTTTTAAAACCCATTCAATAGAATACTTCACTTTAAATACATGTGTTTCTATGTTATGTTAAGAACCAAATATATGGCACATTGGTAAAGGAGGGTTTGTTAAGGCCTTGGTAGGTCATGGGTTCGACCCTCGTCGACTCCCAAATTTTTAATAAACACTATCCATTAAAGGCCAATGGGAGATCACCACATGGAATTATCTCATTGTCTAATCCTTTCCATGTGTCATCATATGACTTGTCCACCTAGATGTACAAACTTTCTTAGTCAGTTGCCAACTCATCTGCATAGTCACTGTATGGTCAACCCACATGTCATATTGGGGTGTGGCCACAAAATTTGTATGGTCGTGCCACGTGTCACCCTTGTAGTGGTGACACATGCCACCATTTTACCCCTTTTACTTTGAACCATTTGACTTGAACTTTGAAAAATCATAACTTCCACATATGAACTTTGTTTGACTTTTCCTTTGTGTCATTGGAAAGATGATGATGAGCTCTATGCAATGATGTCAGATTCGAGAGAATTTGTAAAAACAAAATTTTGAACTTTTATTGATCCCTTGAGACCTTTGTGAGCATTATGGACCCTCTTGGACCTTTGTGAGAATTCCTTAGATCCTTCTGTATCACACCTTCCCACTGAAGAACTTTTGGACCTCCAAAAGTATAGATATTCAACAACTTGGTGATGATAATTCACTTTTACATCTTTTGGAATATTTTGGAATTCAATCTTCATATTGGGTCTTCGATCTTAGGTACTAGATCAATGTACTTTTGTCTATCTATCTGGAATATAGATTTGACTCTACCCTCTGACACCATTACTAATAGATCTTGCTCTGGCTCATAGATTCCCTAATAACAAAATTATGGTTCATTGAATCTTTACAATACCTATATCCTATGTTTCAACATCCACTCCCATATCCTATTGCTAAATATATTCCATATCAGCAAATATAAAACCAAATCCCATGTTTATTTATGCTTTCCCCAATTGGACTCTTTGTTCATGTACTTCTCATGTATTTGTAGGAGTCCTTGAATGAATACTTTGTCCATTGTCTCCCCTATCTTGAAAAACAACCCCACATGTACTACTATCATTTGTACATGTCTTTATTGCTTCTGCTCAAGGTATACACCCATACGAAAAGGACATAAAATTTTAAATTATGCTAATAGCATGCACCTTTATGCCTCTTATTTCTGAAAATGATTATTTCTCCTTTTCCAGCTCTAGAAAGTATTGCATTAATTTAATGCTCTTTCATCTTTGATCTACATGCTCCAACTACTTTCATCCTTCCATTCCATCACTTCCAGTTCTTCATAATCAATAATGTTGTATTAGACCATTTGATCCATATGTACCCTTTTTTATTCTTTAATCCGTCAGGACTGAAATGACAACCTCACATGGGTGCAAATCCTCCTACATTTTTATAGAGGTGGTACTCCTCTATTTGAAATTTACAAAATGTGGGACTTTTAAATAAGTTCATCAAAATAAAATAGATATAACAGAAAACGAAAAATATTTTTATTTTCCTTTTAAAAGAGAGTTCCTAAGAGTGGACCAAGAAACACACACACATTCATACATTTAAAGAAAATAAACAGAATTCCTCACATCCATCATAATAGGACTAAATATTTATGATCACATAAAAAAAACTAAAAGAAAATGATTCACATGCATAAGAGAAATTTGATAGAGTAATACATGGGAAGTTCAAAACAAGATAATGCTAGATCAATCTCAAATAATTTATATACATAAAACCCCAGGTTACAAAGTACAGTCGATATTGTTCCCAAAATAGCTCTCTTGGTATATCTAAAAAATATATATAGTTCAATACATATTCTCTGAATTTAATTTTTTTTTGTCATAATCACTGGGATTGGGGCTCCCACAGAACATAAAGAAAATGTGTATAAGAATGAAGTTCATAGAAATAAGAAAGTAGGTGGTGGAAGACAACAAGACATGGAAAGAAGAAAAGGAAAATATGAGTCTTCGGTTAAACCTTTCTATTTAAAGAGGCGAAGCAACTGGATGAAAAGTTTGATAAAGACAAAAGGATGTGATCAATATGAACTTACTATGATGGTATCTCACGTCCTTTAATTTTTGGTTTGTTGTCCTTTTTGTTGTCTTCTTTGATGGTTACAGAAATTGTCTCAACTATTTCTTTCATTTTTTAATAAAAGTTTTTAAATGATAGTTTATTTTCACAATTTAATTAATTTTCCATAAACATAGAGTGACTGTAATTTAATTTTATGGAACTTAAAACCAATTTTTTTTAATCATGTAAACCACCTTTGATGTGATCTTCTTTTTCTTATCTTTCCAACAATATAAAATTTATCCAAATCCATCGCCTGGATCTCAAGATATGAGCTCCTGAAGTTGAGTTGTCACACATACCTATTACAAATGCAGATGACTGATATTTTAATTTTTGGGGAAACTTTAGAAACCTTATCCCATTGAAACATGTATCATCATCCTCTACGTCGAAATACCTTTCGAACGGTATAAAGTTTTTATGATTATGACACTCAGAGCTCAAGTTATGGACTTTGCAAGATCGTGACTCAGCCACCATTGATCAAAATTCATGGACAAATTTGTGCCCTTGGATTAAATTTATTCTAACCATTAATATATATCCATGTGTTTCCAATTAATGGGTTCCATGTGGCACTCCTCAATAATCTTAAACAAATATCCATGTCATCCAAGGAAATTTGGGCACATGGCATAAGGTTACAAGTCGATTACATAAAATAATGTATAAAGTGGAAAAATTAAAGGTGAATATTATAATAGTAATAATGTTTCATGAAAATGAGTTAAGTGTATGAAGCACGTCAGTGTAGGAAAAGGGGGAAAGGGTAATGTAGGGGGAAGGTAGAAATGCAGGTGGTGGAGGTGAGGGGGGGTAATTTGTAGGTGGTGGAGAAGGGTTGGCGGGTTGAGAAGTGAGGAGAAGGGAAATATTTGGGGTGAGGTAGGGGGAAATTTGTAGGAAGCAAAAATGAGGGGGTTCAATTTGTAGGTGTAGGAAATGAGGGGGGTGCAATTTGTAGGTGGTGGAGAAGGGTTAGTCGGTTGGAAAGTGAGGGGGAGGGAAATATTTGAGCTATGGCGAGTCCGACCGACCACCATAACACAAATAAATGTGAAGTATGGGATGGGTGAGGGGTGAGGGGTGAGGAAATGCAGAGAGGGGGGTAAGGTGTGTTTTTCGGGGATGGATGTGAGGGGGATGAAGAGGTGAGGAAGTTATGGTAAGTGTGACTGACCGCCATAACTAAAATAAATTTTAATTAAAGGAGAATGACATGTGCCTACGAGAAATGCCATGAATATTTTTTATTGGTTTTGAACCCAATACAAGAATATTTCCAGGGGTCTTGAAGACAAAAAGATTTAAAATCCCTTCCAAAATGTTATCTTTATTTTACATGTAAGAGGTGTCATTTTCTTCTTTAAACTTCAAACCTGGATATCTTGAGCATACGAACTCGCATTGTCGATCTGAAAAATGTGTGTCAAATATGGGACTAAGGACTATACAAGGAACTTATAATAGCTCAAAAATTTTCGCCTTCTGATATCATTTTTGTTTTATTATTCCAGGAACGAGAATATATAGGTGACCAAATTTTGGTCAACAACCCTTTAGCCGATGACAAGACAATAGAATTGTCTATACTATTGTCAAAAGGCTTGAAATATTTACAACGAGACTCCTCTCACTATAAAAAAATATGTATATTTAGTTATCTAGAAATATCCCTAACGAGATTCGTTTCACTCTAAAAAAGTATGTAAAGGTGGCTATCTATAAATATCTCTAACGAGATTTCTCTAACTTTAAAACAATATGTAAATGTGACTATAAAGAAATCTCCCTAACCAAATTCCTCTCACTCTCAACATCAAATAAGGTGGAAATATAGAATCTCTCTCACAAAATCTCTCTTAAAAAATTTCTCTCACTCATATAAGGTGGCATTATACAAATTTTACAGAGTCTCTCTCACTCTTATAATTTACAATGAGTGGATTACAAGTATTTTAATAGACTTTAAGAGATATACATATATGCATATTACATTTACAAATATACATATTTATAATGAAATATTTAGATGGTTTACTTATGGACTCATCTTTCCCATTGTACTAGGAGGAGTCTCCCAGCGTTTGACCTCTAACAATGCTTATGATGTTGATGTTTTATCTAATGCAAAATCTGATGTCAGATCCAAGTAACCATTAGAAAAAACTATAGGTATTCCCAATAACCTATATAAAATCTACTTGTGTATATCAAGCATTATTGTTGTGTTTGGAGTAGCTTCTCTTGAATACACAAGTACTAAGCAATTCTGGAATGCGACCACATAGCCTTCATCCTCACATTCTGTAGCTGAGAGTAGGTTTAATTTTATTTATGGAACATACAACATATATTATATTCCCATAACCCCCCCCAACTTGAGCTAGAATATTACATATCCATACCCTCTTATTGTTTGTCTGGTATTGGTTCTAGATCCCACATAGCAATCTATGTCGAACTCTAATAAATTCAAAAATATTGATCTCATCAAAGTCATGTGGTGAGATGAACCATTGTCTATGAACCATTCTTTGATATTTTCATATATCACTTTGACAATACCATCCATTATGAAATATTCTTTCCCAAGCCTTTCAGTAAGGCCATGGAATTCATCTAGAGTTGATGCTTGTCTCCTTGAAAGTGTCTTTACATATTTGTTGTTCTAATTTAGACATAAGTGCAGGTAAAGTGTCCAACACTTCTCGATATGATTCCCACTCTTCCACAATAAGATTAGGGTGTCTTGTTCCCATATTGGAACCATGATATTTTCTTATCATTCCCCTTTTTTCTCTGACTTGAGAAATTATTTTCCTTCTTCTTGGAGGGTTTTACTTGCAAATACTATCTCCTTCAACACTTCTCCACATCATATTTTATAGTTCCATAGGAAGCACATGGATACAGAGACCATTTACCAATGGGAAAAGTCTCCATTCCTTCTCTTGTAGCATGCATATATTTCCGTAGAGATGCCTTACACATGTTACATTTCTCTGGAGTAGAAGGTAATCCCAACTATTTATGTAGGATTTCTTCATCTAGAGTTCTCATTTCTTTAGCTACCCTCGATCATTCTCCATATTGATGGGGAAAATAATAATATGAGTATTCATCTTTCTCAATCATGCCCTTTGAAAGAGGTAGACCCTTTTTCATCAAAGACATTGCATTCTCATCTTGTCGATATTCATGGAGTGGTACTGATGGTCTCGATACTTGATTTTGGAATTGCAACTTTCTTTCAAACTCTTGAAAAATACCATTATCAAATTCCTCATAACATAACAGTCGATCTTGCATCCTCTTCTTCTCTTCCTCAAGAGTTTTCAACCACATTGTTAGCTCATAACTGTCCTTCTGGATTTGTTAATCAATGTTCTTTTGTAGCCTCAATTTCATGAGAAATGCAATCATCTTCCCTTCTTGATAAGAGCCTTAAAAATATTCACCAGCTAAACTCTTGGATATCATCACATCAGCAAATTGAAACACACATCAAAACTAGATCTTATACCACTTGATCTGAAAATTCTTAGACACCACTCATTCTTTACATATTTACATGCAACATCTAACTTGATTCAAAATTAATTTAATTATCATATTGAGGTGATTTTTAGAATTTTGATGATGTGCTCTTTATCCAAAAAATCATGAAATGATGATTAACTTGCATAATAATAATATTATACATCATAAAATAAAATAAATTGAAATACATATGTAGATGGCATACACCACTTCATCTTCAAAGTCCCTTTAGATAGAATGATTGTTCTCCATCATATAAAAATACCAAGTTACATTACAATATGCTTGCAAAGAGCCATTTTAATGGAATATCTTTAATTCCATTACTCAAAACAAGAAAATAAGTTCATTGTTGAAATTCTTGCAAAATTATGAGAAATTTGACTATAAATTCGACCAAATTTAGAACGAGTTCAATTTCACCCTATATGCTCATTAATGGAAATTTGAGATAATACTATTAAAAATGACTTCAAATCACAAAATACACCTCAAATTCATCGTACTTGTGAAAAATCGTCAAAATGAGTATAAAGTTTCTTATGTTCCATCAATATACCTCATGGAAATATTTACAAGATATTAGCACACAAATCGAGATAGAAATATGACCCCAAAATCTATACCATACAATGAAAACTCTCCCTCTGGATGTGTGCACCTCGGGGTCATTGTGCATTGGGATTTGTGTGTTAAGCTTAGGATCTGTGCCTAATATATAGGGTGCAAGCCTCCAACCATACTTGAACTAATTCACAACTTAATTCCAAATTTAGAGGAATCCTATTACATTCAGGTTGGCTGCAACAATGGTTAGACTATTGGAATATAATGCAACATGTAGGGTGTTCTATTCCCTACGATACTTGGAATATTTCGTTGTTCATTTCATGTGTGGTTATAACCATATGTGACATGGTTACGATGGAATAATTTTTTTAGACCCACCCACCTAGTAAAATATGGTGTTGGTTATGTAATATAAGATATGTCTACAAAATAGGGGTTGAGGGCTAGGCCCTCGACCCCTTTTAAATCCCCTTTTAAACCCCATTCAATAAAATACTTCTCTTTAAGTAAATTTGTTTCCATGTTATGTTAAGAACCAATTATATGGCACGTTCGTAAAGGAGGCTTTATTAAGGCCACGGGAGGTTGGCGGTTCGACCCCTGTCAACTCCCAAATTTTTAATAAACACTAGCCGTTATAGGTCAATGGGATGTTTCCATGTTGTTGATGGGCAAAATTTATCGTCCGTCAACTGGGAGAGTGGAACCGGTCCGGGGTTGTCTAAATAACCCAAGCCATTTGGAATGGACCACCCTGACACGTTTAACGGCTCCGTTGGCTGCTCTAAGGTCTTTTAAGGAAACTAAAACTAACTAAAACTAAATAAAAGAAACTAAACTAATTAAAACTAACTAATACACTAATCTAATTAAAACAAACTAAATAAAACTATTCTAACTATTATATACAATCTACTAATTACTATTATAATAACTCAAATCAACTATCTAATTACTAGCTAAAATATTACTTATTCACAAATATACACTATAAACAATCTACAGATTTAATTAAAACCTGCAAAACTCATGTGTTTTCTGCCCTAAGACAGCCAAGAATCTTTTTGATTTTTATATTTTATGAAAAATAAATAAACATCACTGAAATTAAACGATCTAATATATTTACTGAAATTAAACAATCTAATATACTAATTCTATCTAAACTAATAAAAACAGTAAACAACAAACTAATTGACCTGAAAATGCTCCAAGTCTGCCCTATGTATGATAACTTCTAAGCTGGCCGGAGGAGGAAACTTGCACCGGTTAGTCCATAATCTTTTCGTAAACGATAGGCTGTGATGCTCCTTGAAGTGTTTTACAGGACAAACAAGACATAAAATAAACTCGTAACAATCTTATGATTATAAATTCCTGCAATAAGGGAAACCTGTTATGCAAAAACTTATATATAACAATTCGATTTATGAAGAAGATAAACCTGTCATTCACAAACTGAATTAACAATTGTTATGTCTTTTATATATTTGGAAGAGACAATATATGGATACAGTGATTAAAATTATATCATTTGCACATGATTTAGATAGCTAAAGTAGTCATAAACCATAAACAAATTGATATACACAACATAAAACAAAATATTGATATATTGAGAAGCTAAAGCTATGACAAAACACCAAATTCTACTTTAGTCTGTATTAGAAATCCATATCCTTGACCTCCCACGAATGAGGATGATCATTATTACAAAAATCATAAGTATATATAGGTCTCTTCACAAGGTAAAGCTTCCTTGTGGATAATATCAAATTGTTTTACATAATCTGGGAGATATCCCAAAATCAACTAAACTAAGAAAATGAAATGCAAGTAAAATCTTTGAAACATCCCCTAACTGCTCAACAACTCAATTGCAAATTTGAATTTACCTGCAATAGAACACAAATATCAAATTAGAAATATATTTCAGTAACAAAACACTAAAAAAATTGATCCTACAGACTTAGCTACAGAATCATCTGATTCTGTAGCTAGTCTAAAATAGCAAACAAGATCAGATAGAAATCAAACAAAATCTTTTGAAACAATCCAATTTTTTTTTAATAAACATTAAAATCGAATTACTAATGGTTCAAGCAAATTTATTATTAAAATCAAATCAAATCGAAAAAGGATGCAATTGAAACATGATAAGAATACTCTGCTTTTTAATTGCCATAGAATCGGGTCAAATAATAACCACATTGTTTCATATCCAAATTCAATTACAAGTAAATCGTAATGTAATCCAAAATCGATATAGTTATAATCGAACACAATCATAATCGATTGGTTACAACTGTTCATAAAATTCATATCAAATACCAAATTGTTACGATCATAGTCAAAACAAAACATGCATAACAATATCCACAAACTTTGCCATAAACTTCGTTCGTTGAGTGTCACACAATTAACAAATATGACCAAAATAATGATTGTAACCATCATTGACTCGTTATAGTCATATCAATAGATTGATATCATTCAATCAAGTGCAACGATAGGTAAATTGTTTCAATTGTAATCAAATGAAATCATAGTCAATGAATATCGACCCAACGATTTTCGTGATTGATCATCACACAGTCAACAGACAGGGGCGTGATAGAATCAACAGAATCCATAAACTGGGCAATAATCGACACAAATCTTCACTGAGTTAATTATAGAAACAAATCATAATCCTGGGCATAATCAAATTTAAACAATATATGAATCGAATCAGTTGCAATCTAGTTATGTATTAATAGAATAGTATTCGAATTGGTCGAAAGACATAGAAAACAGTTAACCCATTTGTCAATCATATCGCAAAGAATATAATGAATTCAAATCAAGCCATTGACTGTGTTCAAAATCGGAATACCAGAAACAAACTATGTTTAGAAAATATTGAGAACTTCAATGATCAATAGAGCATCCAATTGAAGTTAAATTAGAACAATCAAATCTATCCGACGATCCATCGAATCAAAGCCAAATCTAATCAAAATTAAACGATAATGAAAATTGATTTATCAAAACAAAATTATATACAAAAGTGCATGCTTATGCGATAGAGCAGATCCACGATATAAAAAGAGTTTATGAATATGTCATATAAATAGGTGAAATTCATACCAGTGAGGCTGTTTGAGCTATGCCAACTTTGAATTGACGACTGCTATAGCTGACTCCACGTTCTTGAATAAAATTGAACCTGTTGTTCATTGTTTCTTATCAGTGGGTGGCATCTTTTCCTTTTGACTAGTGAGCTTTGCAACTTGATCCTCTAGAGCATGAATTCTGGACTGCAGCAGTGGCACGTCGAGGTAATACCTTTCCAACCATGAGCCAAACTGATAACATGGTGGAGCAGCTGGTTCGGCTAGAGCAGGAGGGGGTTTAGACGAGTCACCTGTGGTTTCACAAGGCATTTTGATGCATGGGAAATTGGGATCATTTTGCAAACAAGGCGGTAGGTTCTTCACAAAATCATATGCGGGTTTATTGCATAGACCTTCTGAGTAGGGATACTCACTTGCCAGGTAACATTCAATCTCTGAGTCCGAGTCTTCACTCACCATAATAGGGTCAGGGTTGACAGGAATTTTTGGTTTGTTTCTTGCCATGCGAGAGATTAACCGGGTGTTTTTCTTGCCTTTAGAATTGGCAGTGGGTTTGGCTTTAGGTCTTTTAGCCACGGGTTTAGCAGCTTCGATATCCTGGGTAACAGAATTGGGTAGGTCAATAGGAGAATCGAGTAGGGGTTTAGGCAACAATGCACTGTAAGGCACAGGGGGTATCGATTTGCACTCGCTCACCATAGGTTTGTCAACCTATGGTGGGCTTGAGTCACAAAAATTATTGCGTTTAAGAAATTCCTCCCAATAGTCACGGTGTAACCCCAACTTACAAACTACAAGCATTTTAATCAACCCAAAATGAAAAAGACTGGTATCGGACTAGTTTCGTTTGTACCTTTTAGACATTTTAAACAGACTCCTATGCAAGTAGTAAGGCATGTTAAGTTCATACCCCATGAAAACCATTAGTAGCCGAAGGTGATACAAGAAAACAAAACCATATCGGCCCTCGCAAGTAATGAACTGCTTGGTTACCATGAGCAAGTCGTGCCAGCGTTGCTTGAGCATATTTGTGGGCAAACCCTTGTCACAGGAACTCACCCTTCGTGACTGGAAGAGTAATGTCCATGAGACATCTTCCACTTTACAATTTTTTGACCACTTTTGTCCGACAGTAGGAAGACGAGTAGCCAAACTGAGAAATTGCTCATCAATTTCTAACTGCACATCCCCAACCTTGGCTCGGCAGCCATCGAAGGTTAATGAAAATTGTCGAGCCACATCAGGGTTAAAGCCATCAAACTTTCATATGAATGAGATCCATTTGAATTCCTCCAGGTTGCTGTAAGCGCCATCGAACATCAACAATGTCTGGCTGCCATTGGGTTTATCCCTTACGACCGGAGCCATGGTGCGGGTGCATGGTAGGGTTTGAATTGAACATAAGAATACATAGGGGCAAAAATCGTTATGGCTAACAGCTACAAGTGCTCAAAGGGGAACGAATTAATGTATGCGTGCGAAGGTGGTGGGATTATCACCGTCATGCAGCATATTAATGGCACAGTACAGTACTTTTCAATCACTCATCATATCGTTTAAACCATACTAATCAGCCAACCCAAAATTTCGAACGGTGGATAGTCATATCAACGTGCCATTAATCAATGTAAAACCAAAACCATATACTATATCAATGCGCCAAGTGTATAATCAAAACATTGGCATTCAATATGAAATCAACCTCATATGTAACCCATGTGCCTTTTGCATAATCAAAGTTCATAAAACATTTCAACAAGAGATTTCATAAAATCGGTAAGCCAATAGCTCTAAGATAATAAGGATCATATCATATAAAAACCTTTAATCCACCATGACCCCTATATAATCAAGTATAATTGATCAATCAGCATGCTCAATGTCTCATTAATTAAACAAAAATCAAGTTGCGTAATCAGAGTGATAATAGGCAAATGGACATAGTTCGAAAAATAAAACAAAGGTAAGTACCAATCAGAATATCAAAGAGCATATCATGACAGTCCAAATAACGATGGAGGAGTTTTCACGCTTTCATTCATGAAAACTAAATCGAAACCAATTTGCAAATGTCCTATGAAATGAAAATGTCTTCTGTTTGCAAAATGCGACAGAAATTTGAAGTTCAAGAGGCATAGGTGTAGGCAGCTTTGAGCGCAATTGAAAAAATTGAATTGGCTGCCAACACATGTGGCAACCTCTCATTGGTTGATCCTACCACATGTAATCATATGACTTGTCCACGTGGATGTATGGACTTTCCCAATCAGTTGTCAACTCATCTTCCTAGTCACTATATGGTCATCCCACATGGCACCTTGGGGTGTGGCCACGTAATCTGTACAGTTGTGCCACATTTCACCTTTGCACTGGTGACACGTGTCACCATTTTACCCCATTGACTTTGACCATTTTGACTTGAAATTTAGCCACTCATAACTTGTTCATACAAACTCCATTTGAATTTCCATTTGCGTCATTGGAAAGATGGCGATGAGCTCTACGCAATGGTGTTGTTTTCAAGATAATTTGGAATGGTAAAATTTTAATATTTTATTGATCCCATGTGACATATGTGAGAATTCTATATCCTCTTGAACCTCTGTGAGAATTCATTAGATCCTCTTGGATCAAATATAGATCCCACGAAGATGGAGGCCATCATGAAATTGCAAGTTCCTACAAATTCCATAGACATAAGCAGATTTTTTGGGGTAGCATAGTACTTGCAGAAGTTCACAGATTTGTTCTTAACAGTAGTTGCAACACTCCAAACAATAACATTAGGAAGAAATATTTTATAGTGGGAGGAGAATCAGTGGAGGTCCTTTGATGATACAAAAAGAAATATGAGTCAAGCACCAGTGATCACACTACCAAACTTGTAGAATCCCTTCGAAGTGGAGACAAATGCGAGTGGGTATTCCATGGGAGAAATCTTGATGTAGGGAGGAAGGTCTATTTCCTATCATTATGAATTATTTCATGGGAAACCCCCAACTAACCTACCTACAACAAGGATCTATATGCCTTGGTAGAATATTTCAAAAAGTGGAATCATTATCTGATGGGAAAGGAGACCACGATCCACACATATCATCATCTGCTACAATATTTTCAAGCCCATAGTAAGTTACAAAAAAATAGACACTACAAATGGATAGGGATTTTACATCAATTTCATTAGTTCATAAAGTATAATAAGGGTATCACAAACAGGTTGGCATACATGTTTTCATGAACCCCCACATATAATATTACAACATTGGGAACTCTGATGCACATGGATCCTTTTACCCATGATGCATACAAAGAATCATACATAGAAGATGAGGACTTCAAGGACATGTTTCAAAAAATACAAGGCCAAATTCATATAGAATAAGGTGACAACAAGGCTGGCTATTATTTCTAGAATGGTCTACTTTACAATCTCGACAAACTTTGTGTTCCTAAAGGTAAATGATTGCATCTTATCAAATAACCTAACACCTCCATCGTTCCAAGACATTTTGGTGTTGGGAAGATAGTTTTCAATTTATAATAGTATGTGTAATAGCCAAAAATTCAATAATATGTAGCATGGTATGTTAGAGGATGCATACTTTGTTGTACCAAAAATCCCAGTAATAGAAACCAAGGTCTATACCATCCCTTACCGGTACCCACTAGACCTTGGGAAAGGATTTTTGTATATTTTTTGGTTGGTTTACAAACCACGTGTAAGGCACATGAATATATATATGTGGTATTTGATAGGTCCAGAAAATGTGCATTATCATGCCTTGTAAAAAGACTATCAATGGACATGAATCAACAAACTTGTTCTTTGAACATGTATGGGTGCACTTTGGGATACTAAGGAGCTTAATCTCAGACAGGGACACCAGATTTATAAATTCCTTTTGGAATAAATTGTGGGAGAATATGGAAACTAAGCTCAAAGCTCCACAACCGTTAGGTATTAGATCTATTATAATAGAAAGAAAAAAAAGATATAATGCAGAAAATAATAGTAGAACAATTCAATATATGAAACGACAACACCAAAATAATACCTTTATTGATGGGAAACAATGTTCACTTGCCTTTTCAAGGTGGAAACCTTCAACAAATCATCTCTCTATTAAAATAATTATCAATACAAGCTTTCACACACCTCATACTCTTATTTATACTAATTTTATCTTCTAAGAAAAATTCTAGAGGAAGATCCTTCTAGAAGCGAAAGCTTCTATTAGGTCTTGTTATATTGACTTGTTCACATTTATTCAATGGGCCTTACAAGCCAATTTCATCCTTTATTACATGGAAAATATGTATCATGCTAACTAATAACCAACTAAGAGGGGTTAGGGTAGGGCCCTAACATGCCCTCCCCCTTCAAAAGAATACTTGTCCTCAAGGTTAAACATCTGGAAACTATTGTAGTATGGCCATTGGTTCCCAAGTTGCATCCTATAGAGATGTGTCCTTCCACTTGATCAATAATTCTTTGATAGTTATTCCACGTGAGTGATGCTCCTTCATGTTGAGGATGGATTAGGGTTGCATCCAAATGGGGCCTTATTCATCTAATTCAGGTAGGACTATTTGAACCCGACAATTTTGACTCACCACTTTCTTCATAAAGGAAACATGGAACACTAGATGTATTCGGGAGGCAGCTAGAAGTGCCATTTTGTAGGAAACTGGACCAATACGTTTGATGATCTAATAGGGCCATAAAATTTGGGTGCCAACTTGTGGTGGCCATGGGATTTGAAGGAGTTTTTCTTGTAAGGTTGGACACATAAAAACACATTATCACCTTCTTGGAAAACCTATTCAAAATGTTTTTGTTCATCCTATTTATTTATAAAATTTTGGGCCATGTGAAGGCTATTCTTCAAATCCACGAGGGTAGCTACTTGACCCTGCAACAACTTGTCAACATCCTGGACCTTTGAGGTTCATGGAAGATAAAAAGTTACTATAGGTGGTTGTTGGATAGTTTGGGATGACCCAGGTTCTACTTTATGTTTCTAGCAAATCCCTACAAACAATCGACCCTTCTGGAGACCAGAAGGAAACACTGTGCATAGAGTGCAGAATGAAATCTCACCCAAGATGGATTTATGGGTGACAACAGGACCAAGATGTCTACAAACTTGGAAGGGATGTTGTTTTGGGGATGTTAGACATGCTTCTTACTTCAACATTCATTAGATATATCATTCTAGTACAACAGTATATCCATATCTACCATTATGTAATCATATTCATTCATTAATATTCATTATGTAGTAAATATCTATTGCACTATGCATTTTACTACTACAGATTCATTCACTCAGCATAAATAACATAAATAAAGAAATCAATCCCCACAAAGACACAAGGTTTTTTTGATGTTATGGTAGTTGTGGGGGATATTAACCTCTACGTGTAACCTTTAACGATACTAGAATATTCTAGGAAGCAAGAGAAAACCTAAACGGTTGGTTAAGAACCATAGAAGACAAGTCATTTCAAGAGAATATTTTATATTAAGTTATTATCCTTCAAGAGAAGAAGTCAACCCAGTTAAGTGACTTGGAGGACTATAAATAAAGGGCACTTGAGCTCATTTGTACTCACTCACTCTCACAACCTCATAAGGACTAGTGGTGCACATGATTGGAGGAGAGTTGTAGTTTCTGTAGTAGTGACTTAGTCTTTGGTTATGGTTTGTACTTTCTACTCGGTATGCTAGATTTGGAAAGAGGTATGCTACCTTGGTTGGATATTGGTTCTAGATAGTTATTCCATAATTATTATGTATTACAAGGTTAAGGTGCTCAAGCGTGGCCTTTTTTCCTATGGTTAGGTCCCACTATATTTATATTGTCTATGGTGAAATGATAACACATATTATTTTAATAGGTTATGGGTCCACACTATCTTTGGACATTATAACCACCGGAAGTTAGATTAGGAGAATTTCCTTAGTTGCAGTTAGAGTTTTGTTGTAGCAACAAAACCCTAACCCTCATGTTGAGGCACCTTGTAATGATCCCAAGCCATTATGCGAGGATCATCACTGTTTTGGTGTCTTTTTTAAAACTTTTTCTGAGTGAGGTATTTCGTCAAACACTTTGTTGATCTACCTTTTAGATGTTTTTATATGTGTGTATGCAGCAAGAACAGAAAGAGATAACCATGGAACATACCTCAACCATATGTAATAAGATAGACAAGCCAAAACATCTGAAATCTTCTTTATTCATAAAATAGAGAAACCTGCTACAATGAAGATGTCGATCTGGAATGCTCAACAGATGGCCAAGAAGATAGACAATAGGTAAGAGATGCTACAAAATGCTCCTGCTAATACAAAATAATGCCTCCAAAGGCTGAATAAGAAATGAAGATCAATACAAGCAGATCTGAATGCCAAACTCTCCAGCTGAAGAATGC
>JZKD02S2271283.1:215519-261545 GCA_000966675.3 Picea glauca
GTACCAATCATGTGTCAACTACTCATCAACTATGACTCATCAATATGTACCAACATCATCAACTATACACCTCATGTATGTGCCAAATAATCAACTACTTGTCTCAACCATGTACGCAACATGTACCTCAACCAAAAGACCTCATCAATTTCATCATCCAAATCTGATTTGTAGTTGTTATTAGGTAAATCGATAGATGTGAACATGAACTAATCCCCTTAGATCCACTTGTATCTATAACAAAACAAGATGAAACAAGACTCTTTCCCTAAGTTGTGATCATTGAGTTTACTACCAAAAGAGGAATAGATAACATACCTTATGAATTGCTTACTTATATCTTTGTTGTCCCTACTTCACTCCAGTACTCTTGTGGAATCAGAATCTGCGACAACACAAACCAACCAATGTGAAATCAACAATAGTAGAATTCAATGACAACCTAAACATGTGATCAAGGAATCATGTAATAAAACACTAATCATTTTATGGGAAAGAGACGTCCCACTGTATTATATTAATGAAAAGTAGAAGATACAACCAAATTGCCTTGATGTTGCAAGTTCCCTTTTAGTGGTCCTTTGTTCCAACACACACATACACTTGCTCCAAAATTGGCATGAAGATAATCCACAAAAACTTGATGGGAAAATGGTAGCCTCAAGCATCACTAGAAACAAGATTCTTCACACAGTCTTCAACCTATTATTTCATCAATTCTCTTCTTAAACTTACTTAACCTTTTCCATGAGAAGCCCATAATTATATAGGAGAAGGTGAAGTGGTTAAAGGGATGAGGATGATCCCACCAAATCAGAGAAACCAGTAGGATCAAAACCATATGGATGCCACCTCGCATTCTAGAAGATTCCCCTTCTAGAAACTTCGTGAAACCTATTTCCTCTTTTAGCTTTGGAACGTTGTCGCACCTTGCCTATATAGCAGCCTACGAAAATCATCGGGGCTAGATATAGAGAAGCCTGTGGAAATGATATATTTCTGCACTGTGTAATACGTGCACCCTGTGGACCTTTTCCAAAAAGAAACCTTGTAGAGGAGGAAAGAAGTTTCTTTTCTCGGGAAAAAAGTCATGTTGGGAGCCTGAACACATGTTTGTGAAATCATCACTAGGGTGACCAAAATAATGTATAATAGAATTCCCCCCAAAGTATGAGGCTGGAACTCGTGACAGCCGAAATACTTTGTAAAAATGTGTGTGTGTGTGTGTCGGGATCAAGGAGCGCACCAATTTGGAACTTGCAAACAATAAAGCATCCGCAAAATATTATACCATGTCTGAAGTAGGCATTCCCATGTTCTAACTATAAATGATTGGAATAAAAAATAAAAGTCATGGCCACCAATTATACACTGTGGATCCATGTTATCAATATTATACATAGCCATCGGGAATACACTATGATCTATGTATTGGAAAACTCAAACACAGACATAGCCATGAGACATACAAAGTGGATCTATCTGTCAATTCAAATCACAAATACTCCATCTCAACCTGGATAAAAAATGATGAGGTCTAGGGTCTTCAATCCCACCGTCCGTTAGTAAAAATCTAGCCATGTTATTAAGAGCACTAAAGTCTAACATGATTAGAAACCACTTGATTACCAGTCGTTAATGAAAACCGTTAACAAGTGCGAGGGAAATCACCATTGATTTCAATGAATCCCAAGGTACAATAGTACAATCCAATGAGTGTGAATAGATGAAATGAAGTCAAACACTCAATGGAATCTCTCAATCAGGTATCAATGATGTAAATCTACTTTCAAAAGCGAAGAAACCTTCCATTGAGGCATGCAGGCTCTAAGGAACTAAATAATTTATAAATCTTGTTCCTGGATAATGAGATGAATTCGACAGAAGAAGTCTCATCACAGGAGGGCCTTGATGTATCCCCCATCAAATGGCATGAAATAAGTAACATATTTAGGGTAGAGAAAAGTACGAACATGATTGGAAACTGACACAAGGAAGGTTGACGTGGTAGGAATTGACAATTGTAGATGGTCGACTCAATAGAGGGCTTGGTTGAACTTCTCTTGAACATATGAATGGCATGACACTGGTCTTGGCAGCATTGACTCAAACATGACCCAAGATATGAACTTGCAGAAAGTTAGATGAGAGACAAATGGATTTCCCAACCCGGATTCAAATGATGAAGGGGCTGCCATGTTCAAGAGAGACACTTACTGCCAAAAACACATATATAGAGACATACCTCTTTCCCAAATTTTCCCCCACCATTTCTAGCGAGTACCTCTTTATTTTTACGCAAGCTTGAGGAGGATAACATATGCTTCTTGATGTAAGCTCATCCTTTGGATGAGTCCCTCGAGTATTTTTAATGAACCCTAAGAAGAAGTGATTCAGGGTCATATGGGCCTTTTGATGTTTATTTAATGAGTCCAAAGATAGAAAAATTGAAGGTTTTTCATGTTTATAGAGTCTAGAAAAAAAAATTAGAACTCTCTCAGTTCCTTTTTCATAAAATAGTTTGGTAGGACTGAAAAATTGATAAACTATCTCCCATCAAACGTTTTATTCAAATACTTTTACGAGCATGAACAGAACAAGGTCGCTCGACAATATTTTTGTTTTTAAGGAGTGTGAAAAGAGCTTAAAGGTTACTCCGTAAGTTTCGTTATTTTCGTGTTACCATGATGAGTATGAAAAGATGACAAAAGTACACTCAGTTACATTCTCATCGATTTTCGAGCACGAGAACGAACAAAGACTACGCTCGAGTTTTTTCTAAAAACCCCTAAAAAGTAATCGTACACGTGATGAAAAAGAAAAACAAATTGCAAAAACTGTCCATACTTCATTGTTCGTAACCCTAGTCTACCCACCCGCGAGAAACAAAACACTCACAAGACCATTAGGCTAGTAGGTTTTTGAGAAAATATATTTAAATGATATAAAATATTTTTATTAAAAGTAAAAAATGAGATAAATAGGGGTAAGAACTTATTTTCACTATTTCATTTGTATTTGGTCAAAAAATTGTCTAAGATCCCTTTTTTGACCTCATATTTCGGTGGTCAATTGCGGGGAGAACAGGCAATCATTCAGAAAACGGTTTGCGTCAAAATAGTGAGTACCTCATCTTCTTCCTTTTCAATGGTTTAAAATTCATTTTAATCGTTTAAAAGATTATTTTTGGGGTGAATTTTTGGGCCATGTGTGTGCGTTGGGGCTTTCGTAGGTGCCCTATATCGGGACCAGCAAAAATAAAGGATTTTTATAGGCACCCAATGGTTCACCTGCGGAAACCCCACTCTGTAAGTGAAGCCCAGTTGTAGCGATCGAAAACCCAAAAAGAAAAAGATGCGTTGGACCAAAATGAACTCTAAAAAATGATGACTAAAGGTGCTAACTTCTTTCTTTCATCTCCATGAAGGAATTTTGATTGCAAAGATGTTGGAGTGGGAGAAAGAGAGCATGGAGACGATGATGCAATGGCTTTAAATGATCTAGGCACCATAAATTCCCTACGACAGTGTGGTTTGTTAAAAAATTTCAAGATCCAGAGCATGAGAGCCCAACTGAGACTGTTGGACTATTTGGTCCATATGTGGGATGTGGACCAACAAGTATTTCATGTGGGTATTCATGTTCTTTCCGTGGACATCAAAGATATTTACTTATTGACAGGGTTATCCCTTCATGGGGTGCAAGTGACCTTAACAGGAGGTTGAGGTGGTGTTTTATCGATGAGTGAATACATTAGACCCTATTGTGTACCTGAGGCCGAGGGACACAAGGGTAAAGTGACTATCAGAGGGGTTCGTGATCTAATGCTCAGAACCATTATTTTCACAATTGCATAGATGGCAGGGAGTGCTTCTTTGCACATGGCTCTGTAGATCTACTTCGAGTACGCCGTGGAATGCATGGAACCTCATTTGTTCAACTGGTGCGATGGACTCCTCCACAGTATGAAGAGTCAGTTGACCAAGAGAAAGAATGGAGAACTAAAGCAATTTGGGTATGGATCCATTTTGGTATCTTTCTTCCAAGAAAGATTCCCTCCCCTACACTTACAGGTAGAGTGGAATATACCAGTGCCACGAGATCCGTGGATGAAAGGGTGGTGTGATCTCATGTCCCAGCATGTAGCGAGGCCCATTATTAAATATAATGATACATGTTTTTATTGTCTAGAGCCCCATATCTTGATGATCAATGACTATGCATATGCCAGACTGGATTTTCACCATGATCCTGACTTTGTGTTACCTAAGGGTTCTCAGTGGGGGGATCTAGGTAAGAGAAACATTTTTCTTTTATGGTTCTTTTGTAAATTTTTCAAAATATTAAACGCATTTTTCTTTTTATGTTTTCAATCCAAGGACTAATCAAAATATTTTGGCCATGCAGATGTAGGGCCATTCTAGCCCCTGGGTACATCCCCTATCCAGAGGCGAGGGGAAGCAGTGGTATTAGCAGGATGGGATGCAGAATATTATAAAGCAATCAAGAAGAATCTGGAGGGTTTGATTGTAGGGATCCCAGATATGTCGATCGGTGAGGTCCCAATGCGTTTCCAGTGCCATATTGTAGCTGTGGTTGGTCCACTAAGACGATTGCTCCATAGGGTAGCATGAGAAGTAGTGTGTTATCGAGAGCAACATCCATGATGCCATTTTGTAGAAGCTATGAGCTTCATATTTTGATATTTTGGTCTTCGGACGGAAAACAATCTTTTTGTAAAAAAAATAAATTATTGTTATATATATATATATATATATATACATACACACACACACAAGAGGCTTCTACTGGATTATTTTTCTTTGTATAATACATGTGATGTGTGATTGGATTTATGAATGTCTTAGATGTCTGTCTAACACATAATTAGTTAATGCATCAATTAATGTATTTAGACATCTAGGAATGTGTTGATACACGATATAATCAAAATAACGTTCCAAGAGGCGAATTCGTAAATATACCTGTAATAAAGTAGGACTTTAGATAGCATAGACATTACTTAATTGTAGCACTACAAGTTGTGAATCAAGTCGTATAACCAGGTGATGAATCCCAAGTGAGATAGCATCGGTCAATAATTCAATAACTACGCTATACTCTGCTATATTATTCGTTTCACGACCGAGGCAAACACCATGTAGACTGATAAGTTTGTTCGTGGGTGCATATATTTCCCATGCAGCAGAAGCTAGGTTCTGAGTGCTACGACTAGTGCCATAGGTGAAGCCAAAGTGGGGTAGCAAAGACTCTGACATCTGGAAACCAAGAAAGATGCAAGGTAAGCGGTCAAGGGTAGAAACCAAATAACAAAAAAGCACACAAAAGTAGCACAGAACAGTATGATATAGTAAAATACAAGCACTCATGGAAAGATAGTCTAAGCATAGTACTTCTTCAAGTAAAGCCCATTTCTAGGTTCAATCAAAGGAATTCCATTATAATATACTAACTCATAGGCTCCCTTATCCAACACTCGTTTGACAATATAAGGGCCTCACCACATAGCCTCGAATTTTTTGGCTCCTAGAAAATCACGATCTTGTTCATAGAGGAGAACTAGATAACCCTCAGAGAAAACATGTGGCTTGACATGCTTTTTGTATTGGGATTTGATGCATTTCTTCTAGGTTTCAATAACTAGGGTGGCATCATGACAAGATTCATCCAATTGCATAAGATACAACATACGTTCTTATTCAGCAGAGGTGTTTGGGAGAGGTTCAACAGATAGTTTTAACGATGCAATCTCACACTCAATCGGTAGGACAACTTCTACACCATACACTAATTGGAATGGTGTAAAACCCATGGCAGACTTCATCGATGTTTGAAGGGCCCATAATGCTGAAAACAACATCATGTGCCAACTCGTTTTATGAATTCCTATAATCCATCAAAGCATGGTGATAAGAACCTTGTTGATCACTTCAAATTGGCCATTGTCCTACGTATAGTAGGGGGTTGATTTTTCATGTCGAAGACCCAACTTTTCTATAAGCTCAGACATCATGAATTTTTGAAAGTGGCTACTATGATCAGTGATGATAGAATGTGGGATTCCAAATCGTGTGATTGTGTGATTGAATATGAATAGGGCTGGAGTTTTTCCCATATTGTCAAATGTAGGCATCGCCTCGACCCATTTCATGAAATAATCCATGGCTACGATAATGTATCCATGCCCCCCGGCTGAGTGAGGGTTACAGGTCATCAATTTGATACCCCATTTAGCGAAAGGTCCAATAGAAACTACAAGGTGTAAGGGAGCGGGATGAGATCTTATCTTATGATTATATGTTTGACAAGCATGGCATTTATGGACGACAATTATACAATCTTTAAATAAAGAAGGCTAGAAGTACCCTTCTCGCAAGATTTTCTGGGCAATGCCATACCCTGACATATGACCGCTACATGCTCCAGAGTGGTGGTCATTCAAATATTTCTCAGCCTCATCAAAGGTGAGACAACATCGGAATATAGATTCAACACCACAATGATAAATAGTGTCACCGAGAATGATGTATGGATGGGCTTGGTAGCGGATGGGAATATGGTTTGTACTAGAGAGGTCTGGCCATAAAGTTTGAGTCTGGAGATAAATGATAATATCTCCATACCAAGCATCATCCGAACTGATTAGAAAAAGGGATTCATCAGGTAGGGAATCCTCTTCCACATTTTCTGCCTCAACGAAGGGAAGGTCACATATTACTTCAGCAAACACTAAGGATTTCTTGGACTTAGCAAGATCGACTTTTAATTCAAACTCCTAGAGAATCACTATCCATTTGGAGTATTTTCCCCCTAGAAATTGACATGTAAGAATGTGTTGCATAAGGTTGCAATCAAAAATTACAGTGGTCTTGTGTAATAGAATATAGTGACGGAAACGTTGGACATCTTGAACAGCTGCCAAGGCCAGTTTTTCAACATGTAAGTACATGGATTTGGTAGTCATGAGACTCTGACTCAAATAATAAATAACATGTTCACCATGTAAATCGTCTTCTTGGACCAAAATCATGGCAATGGTAGAGTCTGAGGCAGTGAGATAAAGGAAATAATCTCAACTATAATCGAGCGAGAAAAGGAGTGGGGTACGTGTTAAAATCAGTTTCAAAGCGTCGAAGGCTTTATTGGCAGTGTTGTCTTGTACAAACTCAGATCCCTTCTTTAGTAGTCGAGTAAATCCGAGTGTTAACTCAGTGTAGTTTGGGATAAAACGACATAGTAAGTTTTCCTTCCCTTGCAAACTTTGTAGCTGGTGAAGTGAGGAAGGAGGAGGGAGATTGAGGATCACCTCGACCTTCAAAGGATCTACCCTGATTCCCTGATGTGACACAATAAAGCCCAGGAGTCAGCCAAAATACACACAAAAGAAACATTTATGTGGGTTTAAGCATATACGATAGAACCAACAACGAAGGAAAATGGCTTGGAGGTGGGTCGAATGATGACTAAAATGCATGGAATGCACTGGTAGGTCAACTAAATATGGTTGTACAATATTCTTAATATCATGGAAAGCGTAAGACATCGCACGTTGAAATGTTGTGCTGACATTCTTCAAACCGAAGGGCAATTTCTGGTAGGCAAAGGTGCTCCAACGAAAAATAAAAGAGGTTTTGTGTTGATCTGCAGGTAAGATATTGATTTGATTATATCCGGAGAAACCGTCCATCAAAGAGAATATTTCACTTCTGGTGCAATCGTCGATGATTTGGTCAATGAAGGGGGTAGGAAAGTTGTCCTTAGGAAAAGATTTGTCGATATCCCTATAATCAACATAGACATAGATCATACCTTGTTTCCTGTTAACCTGAACTAGATTGGATACCCAATCAGTCAAATACATAGGATAAATAAAGCCAGCTTTAAGAAGTTTTTCGACTTCAAGCTTGATAGCAGCTGATTTACGGGGGTGGACTAGGTGAAGCCTCTGCCAAACATCTTGTAGCATCCGGGTAGGTCTTAATTTCCTGTACAACAATTTCAGGGTCAATACCTAGCATCTCTTCGTAGCTCCACACGAAGATGTCACGAAACTCTTGAAAAAGTGATTTATATGTGACAACCTCATTGGTGGAACATGAAGCTCCAATGTGAACATTTTAGACAACTCCAGTTTTAATAGATATGTCGAGGGGGATGGTGGGTTAAATGTTACTTAAGTTCCCTTCGTATAACACATCGTGTGTGGATTTAGGAACTGAAGAAATAATGACAACGATTGATAGAGTCGAGATCCATTGGTATCTCTTGATGTTGTGTTGTTTGAGAAAGAGAATGAAATGATGATGCCCATCATCCCAAGGGGTATCTTCCATCAACATAACCGACATAATCATGTCGTTCATGGTTAAAATAATGCGGAATGGGTTAGGAGACGAATCATAAAGAGAGGGAGTAGAAGGGTCAGCCAATTGAGTGGCTTGGTAAGCAGACTCAAATAGACTTAAAGGCATCTGGTTGCCATAGTGAAGATAATCACCGGGTTCAGGTACTATCCATGGGTCAGAAGACATGGGAGTTTCACGAATGAAGGTGGAAATCATATTAATCAAGGCAACCAAAGAAGGTGGAATGTCGGGTGGTGTGATCAGAAACGTACCCATCAAAGTTGAATCTTTTAGTAGACCCAGACCAACATTTGCGTACCTAGGGGGTGTCTTTGCAATGAAAGGTACGTTTTTGGTACGTGTATCAGAGTTAAAAAAGGCCAGTTGTTCTATTGTAACTACTTTTCCCTGATGTGGAAAATTCACTATATGGAAAAGAGTAGACATGAATGCATGCATGGAATCGATCCAGCTACGACCAAGTAAAAGGTTGTAATTGATAAGTGCATCAAAGACCTCAACTTCAACGTTGACCATTTTTCCTTCTAACATAATAGGCAAAGAAGGGAGGACACCGTAAGGTTTAAATCCAGATCGATTAAATGCTTTGAGCGTGTTCTGTGATTCAGTTAAGGA
This sequence comes from Picea glauca, assembly GCA_000966675.3. Classification (NCBI taxonomy): domain Eukaryota; kingdom Viridiplantae; phylum Streptophyta; class Pinopsida; order Pinales; family Pinaceae; genus Picea; species Picea glauca. The sequence continues at coordinate 224,522 of JZKD02S2271283.1, forward strand.
AGGAGAGCCAATGGCTTTCTAGTAGGCAATAGACATGACACATGTCGAGGCACCCTCATCAATAATTTTTTGACAAATGTTCTTTTCAACGACAACAATGTGTATTTGAAATGCGAGCTGAGGGCGTAACCTCGGAATGTGATCTTCCAAGTCAAAGACTATTAAATTCATATTCGTAGGGTAGATTCCACTGATTTCTTTTAACAATTCCTTCCGTTGTGTAGGACAACTCTGAAGAACTTCGAGGGATGACATCATGGACGGTGCTTGCGCTAGATCCTCTATAATATTGTAGTTCTGGGAAGCACATGCATGAGGATTGAAAGAAGAATTTCGAACCACGCCCTTGGGAGGAGGGCAAAGGACTATATCGGGGTTCAATCATTCGATATGAAGAGGATCGTTGGAAGGTGGATCCGAGGGAGATTGTTGAACCAATGAAGGTGGTATATCGTCAACTTTATCCATGGAAGAAGAGTAATCTTTGGCACGAGTGGTAAGTGTGATGTCATTCTTCTTTGAATCATCGGTACACATAAGTACGTAGGAGGTAGTGGAGGAAGAAGGTTGATCATGGATGACCAATTGAGATTGTTGTTGAGAAGGGAAGGGATGAGACAAGATGACAAGTGTAGGAGGTTTTGGGGTCCCTTGAAGGAACTTTGTGACCTTGACACATATCAGACAGTCCTTCGTGTAGTGATCATCACCACAGATAAGGCAAGGATAATGAGGTTTGTGTTTGTCTTTATCATCAACAGGTTGTGACTTGGTATTGTCAGATTGTGGGTTGTTATTTTTATCCTCCTTATTCCTACCCTTCCCTTTTTTAGATTTATTCTTACCGGTAGGAGTGGATTGAACAACGTTCACTTCTGAAGTTTTACTGGTGGGAGGGGTGGGCATCAAAGAAGTTTAAACATTAGAATCATGGGATTTGGGGTTGGTGTGAGAGTCTTGCGTAGATTGATGTTGAGCATGGAAAGTACCTATCACACCATCATCAACATCATAATTTGTTGGGGTTGTTGAGGTGGTCATGGTGGAAGGATGAGGTGCATCAGGGAGAAGATCGTAAAGAGTGCCCATTTGTGTTGGTATCCCTACACGATTTTTCCCTTTTAAAGCGACAAATAACAATTCATGTAGCTGCCTATGCTTTTTCATGTAAATATGGTTATTTGAAGGTGAATTTTCAATGGTAAAAGGATGTTTTGCTCATTTCGGTGACAGAAGAGGCACAACAGATTGGTGACTCCACTAGGGAAAGGTATCAATTTTCTACCCCATTTGGGTTATTTTATCTCTTGTTTTGTTTCTTTAACTTGCAGGGGCCATAACCGGCCCAAGATGACCTGCAAAAAGCCAAATTCAAAGTTGAACAGAGAGAATTTCATCTGAAATTTTCTTCATGACCATGTAACAGACAGTGCACGCATGTTTTAGACCATAGGCACATCTTCAATGCATGTGCACTCAAGCTAATATATTGTTTAGTGCCTTCTATGCACCAACACCCAAAAGTCCCTTTCAGTTCACACATTGGCGCTCACAGTGCCTTTGTCTAGTCTAAGACCTGCGCACCTGTGATGAAAAACACACATTGTAAGATTTTTGTGATCTGTGGAGGGCCCATAGCCTTCTTAAAATTGATTCCATGCACATTTTAATTTGCACCACACTTACATTCCCTCTCCATATAAAGAGATTAGTCAAAAGATAGGCACTTAGGGGTTAAAATCATAACTTTTCCTTTTTTTTGGTGTTTTGCCACATGGATGGCTTGCTTTGACTAAAGTTAAGTTGAAACCATTATACATCACATATAAAACTTGCATAGGGACCAAAAATTAGATATCAATCATTGAGTATTCTCTTTTCTTGTCCCCCAAAGCGATCTTGAGAATCAAAAAGAGATTGAAGGAAAATTTCATCTCCCTTAAAAAGGACAAAATATTTAGGAGAGGACAACAGCCCCCTCGGGACTCCTCTTAGCTTATTTTTTCAAGCACATCCTAATATTGTAAGGGCCCATACATGCCCACATGTTACAAATATAGGATAGTGTTGAAATTTACTTTCTTAGATTAAATCAATATGGAAGTTTAAAGGTTTTGTAACGGGCCCATACATGCCCACATGTGCACAATCTAGAATAGTTTCAAAGCTTTCTTAGATCAAATCACAATTGGGAGTTAAAGGATTGGTAAGGACCCACATATCCATATGTTAGTTTCCTAGAGATTTTAAAATTCTGCAAGGTTTGTACCAATGACACATAGTAACTTAGGTAATCAACACTTGTAAGAACCAAGCGAAGTCCACATGCAACAAGGTGACACCTAAATTATTAAAAATTGGCACACTTTCACTTGTTCACACACAAAGTTCACCAATCACTCACGTAGTCTTATCTAGAAATCATGGAGGTTGAAGTAAGTTTCCTCCATTGGGATTCTGAAACGCCCCACCCTTTTTCTTGATGAAACTATCCACTCCCACTTAATTTCAATGAGGTTGGTTCACACCACCAATCTCTCACACAACCACACCTAAAAATTTCTAAAAACTCACTAAGTTTTCCTCCATAGGAGGTACCAAAAGAATTTTTTTAGTCTAGGTAGAATCTCAGGGATAGGCATCCAAATAAATCCTCGTTACCTGGTTCTCACGTCGTCAAAATAGTAGAAGTTGACAAATAGGGAACTTTTAAATCCTCCAAGTCAAGTGTTCCTACACCATAAGATAGGGAGATACTCGTGAAGGGCTGAAAGATGAGTTCTGGTTGTTCTATGCATCCCCCCTTGAGGAACCCACCTCTTGGACGGGATCCATCCCGTGACCCATTTCTGAGGCCAAAAATCTAAATGTTGCACTTTGACCGAGGTACCTAGTGACCAAATTTTAGGACATCTACCTAGGTGGAAATTGTGGGTTGCAATTGCACCTTGATTGGATTTTGTGTGGCTATTGGGAAATATCTCCAGCTCTTTCGGGATATGCCCCCTCTACCCCTCATTATAACTGATTACTTCATCCTTCACTAGTTTCTCTTCTGGTGGCTTCAAACCCCACTGTCAAGTGCTATTGGAAGGTCTAGTACAATTTGAGAGGAAAGACATTATGTATTTTAGGACATGAGCATTTGTTTTCTTTGTTCTCCCACGTAGACAAAAACCACCTATCCACATGAATGTTTCTGTATAAATTTCTTTATGTATGAGCCCTTCTGATTACATCCAATTGTGAAATGTATTGTGAAGGTTCAAAAATCATGACAAAGGCTCTTGTTCATTTATTTATCTCATCACCATTTTCACACATTCACTTAGCTAGTCGGACATCATAGGGGACCCACATAATCCCCGTCGTTCTAGACACTTGCTAATTCTCCCTCCTATTCTAGGGGGAGTTCTTAGTCTTGCCAACTCATCGGATCCACCGTCTCACACTCCTATGAGCACTATTGTTTTTGGATCATATTTGCTTGGTTCCACTTTACTTGGGTTCACTTCCCAAGGTCATCCATCCACTCGCTCTCCTTTACACGGAAGCGTGGGGCAACTTCTTCTCAAGGGGGAAGTACAAACCCACCTAGTCCCCCTCAAGGGTTAGGTACCAAAACCACTCACACTATGGCCAGAACTAATCCTCCGCCACCACCCCATATTCCATACTTGGATTCCCTCAACATAGTAGATCTGACTAAAATCATCAATGATCCTATATCACACAACTCCACATGGCCTGCAATGCCTACCAAACTACCTTCAGACATCCCCAAGTTTGAAGGCAAATCCAGAGACAACCCTGCCAACCATATCATGACTTTTCATTTATGGTGCTCTTCAAACAACATCATGGATGATTCCATTTGTTTGAGATTATTTCAACATACACTCACTGACCCATCCACCGAGTGGTATGTAGACTAAAAATCTAGGTCCCATGTGACCTTTGAATCCTTGGCCAAAGCATTTTCAACCTTCTTTCTGTTATCTCCCAAATTAGCACCGTCATTTTGGGAGTTTTGAGGAGACAAGAACAACTTTCAGTGGTTTAAAGGGTTCCTCAAAAGACTATTTAACCACCGAAAATGGACCTTTTTGGTGGCTAAGAGGCGCATCGCAGAAGGCCCTTAACCACTGAAATCCTTTCATGAGAAAATTCTAAATTCCCTTTCTCTTGCACTCGCCAAATGTCTAGCTACATGTCAATTGATGAACCAACAAATGCTAGTCCACATGCTAAAGCCCGAACAATTGACACCTCAAATTCTGTTACAGGTTAGTCATGTCATGGTTTTTTCTAAGCATCTACCTTCGTTAGTTGAATGTTACCTATATTCTCGGCCAAAGGAATATTTCATTCCATTTATGAACTTTAACTCTTACTGAAAAACCGATGAGTCTATTCCAGAATGCCCTAACTAATAGCTCGAATCAAGAGTCTTAAATGACATTGCTAGTCGTCTTTCATTGTCAAGTTAATTCAAAGGTCGAACTCAAAGCTATGTCTGTTATCTAAATTTCCTCCTATTTGATGACTCATAGTTCCATACTTGTCAAAATTCTGAATACTTATCGCCTCGTCAAAGCTCGATTCAATGCCTGCCTAAAACATCTATTTCTATTTCATCGAGTCGCTAGTCAAAGCACAAAGCCAAACCATGTAGCACGCAACACCTATTCGATCATGCACCATCTAAACGATTCAACAGAAAATGTCATTATTGATGTGTGTTTTTCATTGGGTGAAGTCAATTCAATGTGCCAAGCTACACTGGGAGATCAGGGTGTGGCAACGGTGGTAGTCTGAAAAATCTTTTATTGCATGCTTGTGCAAAGCAATATGAGCGATGAGAATGGAACCATGCATTGCAAAGAATGAAATAAAATCTGGATAGAGATCCCAACAGACATGGTTTTGTTTCATATCTGTATTCCATTTTCCATTGAGCACTTTAGGCCACGAGCAACTTTTAAGACTGTTCTTTTCATTGGTTTTCTGTTATGGGTTGGATGCTTGGATTGTCTGACTTCCTCTTGCCAAAACCTAAGGATAGGAATGGTCAAGACGGTGTGAATGGTAAACAGAGAATACAAATAAGGTTACATGATATTCATCATCTTGGTGTCCAAGAATAGAATCGCCATAGATTAGCACCTCTTGTTGCTTGAATGAAGAAGCTGTTGCTACTGGGTTCTTCTTGCATCTATCCAAAGTTTGCCCCACAACCTATCACAGAAGAAGCACTTTTGACTGGTCCTCTCGAGCTCACTAACGAGTGGTATGCTATTTCTAAGATTTTTGGGATAAATATGTGCCAAGATTTTTGCCTCCTGTACAAATGGGATGCAATTTCTGGCATGCCCACTAATATTTATGGTCCAAATGATAATTTTTGTCCCGAAATTTCTCATGTTTTGCCTGCTTTGATTCGTCGCTTTCATGAATCTCAAGTTCATCCTGCTCTTAAATGAGTAATTCCTGCAATATAAATTGTGATGTTAATGTACGAAGGAATTATAGTGTTGAGATCGCTTGCAACAATGGAATGGACAGGCCTCTGGTTCCTCAAACGCAAACTGTACAAAAGATACGAAGTGAAACTCGCTCTCATCCAGATCCTCTTTAGCATTGTTTTCACTTTCTCCTGCAATCTTCTCCAGCTCGTTCTATTTGAGATCATACCTCTCTTTTTTGTACATGCAAGTAACGGACTAGGCAAAGAACGAGCAACATTGGGAGCAATTTTGTTCCTATTGTTTTTTTTTTTTTTTCTATGCATTTTGGCAATGGGCATTCACTTCCCTATGCCTTCATCAGACAAATGTTTTTTACAATGCCTCAAATACTCAGCAGAGTTGATGTATTTAGCGAAGTCACAGCTATGGAAGTTTCCACAGTATCAGAGAGGGCATCGATGAAATCAGAAAGAAAATCCATTGTACAGTGTTTTTGAAACATTTGCAGGACAGAATGCATAACAAGTCATTTTGATTGCAAGAAGGCGGGTTTTGTGCTTTGTAAAAAATGTTTTTAGGATGGAAATTATGGACTTGGCCTATTTGCAGGTGATTTTAAGCATTCCAATGAACATAAAATAACTAATCAACTAGGCGGTGACAAATGGATAGATCAAGATACTTTTCTTCTTCTAGAGGGTATTTTGCTTCATGTAGACAAATGGAATGGTGTTGTTCAGCACGTTGGTACTAAGAATGAGGCCGAATGTGTCATGAAGCTCATACAACTTCCTTTTGGAGAGCATTTTATGGGAAATACTAGCACTGAAGGCAATAATAGAAGATCAAATAATATCAAAAGTGAAAACAAAGTAAATGATCAAGCTTTTAGTCTCAAGGCCAACAGTTACAACTGGAACAGTGCTAGCAACTGGATATCCAACAATTAGTAATAGTACTACTGTTCAGGCTCAACACCCCATTGTCTCAGGTGGAGATTATCCTACTGATCGGGTAGATAGGCATCAAAATTATTCTTCATTTATACCAGGAATGGGTAGTAGCAATATCTATCCTATTGTAATTGTTGCACATCCACTTGAGCCTAATCAGTTTGTTGTAGGATTGACTAATGGAGCTGTTCATGTGATTGAGTTTGCCAGCAAAAAGGAAATGAGAAAGTTTTATTTCTATTTTGGGTAAAAGAGTGAGTTGTCCTCAAGGTGATATTATTGACTTATCCACAATTCATTGAGGTGTATCACACCTGTCGAAGACTTGAAGGAGAGAGAGATCTTGGGCAAAATGGCGTATACAACAATAGCTTGGAGAAGTCTATTCTCTTTTGAAATCTTTTGCTGACTATATCGACAGCCTATGTGGAATTGGCAGTAGGTGCTTTGCGTACCTTGGCATTCAAAGATGAAGCAAACAAAAATCAGATTATGGAGTGCAATGCTCTTCCCATCAGATAATGAAGATAATATTTTTGACATCACAAAGGAACAGGAGAGGAGCAGGGGTATTTTCAAAGAATTTAAAGAGATTCCAGAACATTAAAGATTCTAGAAGCGGATGAAGCACATATATCAAACTTTGAGATGGAAGACAGTTCGAATACTAGTCTAGCCACTAGTCTTTACTATTGATTATCTTAGTTATTTGATTTACTATTTTTAGATACAGATCCAAGTTTTCAGGATCTTAAAAACAGATTGTTGACTAGTTTGATTCTAAGCTATTTTAGGCATGATTCAATCCTCTTCTATAGGATCTAGAAACTGTTTATAAAGTATGTAAAGCCTGGGAACTCAGTCTGAGAGGGGGTCAGATTTTGGATACTGTAATACACTTTTGTACTCAGACTTTCATTGCTAATACAGATCACAGGTTCCTTTCCATTTTGGTATCGGTTTTTCATATTCCTTCTTCACTGTTATCTTGTTGTCAAACCTTGAATATCTGTTATCCTATTGTTTGGTTCATGACATGATAATTAGTTTCTTAAGTTTTTTATTCAACCCTACTTTGTACTAGTTTATGAACAATCTTTTCTTCATCCACTGAAATCTATTTTGTTGTTTAACCAATCATGGAGAGCACTGTCTATTTGTTTGCCATTTTGATGTCTGAATGTTATTAGCTTAATTGAGTTATCCCATTGATCCACCTTTACAAATACAAAAACATCCATTTATTAAGTTACCAAGCATACTTAGCCTATAACCCTAAGTAGTTACTTGGAGTGATAACAAATTGGTGCCATTGCTGGGGAGTGAGTTGAGAAGTTGATCTTCCTAGGAGACGACATAGATCTACTCTTTGATGATAGACAAGGGGTAGACACTTATTGGTTATAATCATCTATCTGGCGACTCCATGAAGGATGAACTCAATGGCGACTCCATTGTTTAGAATCTATTATTGACTCCACTAGGATGACATGAACAGGATCTTAGCCAAAAGGTATGAGTTCTGTGATATTTCAAGCATTGTTGGTTTCCCTAATCAATTACCTACTAAAGATGAATGGGAGAACAGTCTTCCTAGATTTCGAGCAGAAGAGTGGGAAGTGCCAGCTAAACATTTGTTGGACTTTTATGACTACATGCATCGGTTGCAGGTAGTGCATGAGGATGTTTAGATCCGGCTCTTTTGTTTTTCTCTAGAGGGAATTTCTCTTGATTGGTGCCGGTCTCTTCCAGATGCAAGTGTTAGCTCTTTAGCAGATTTTCATGTTGCTTTTCATGTGTTCTGTAAAGATCATTTTCCAGCTGATCTTCTTTTTCTCGAGTGTTGTCATGAATTTCATTTATTAACTAAGAACTCAGATGTTCATGAAGATTATGCTGCTGTAGAAGATATTTCTCATCATGATCAAGAGATCAGTGATTCACCCCATGATAACCTTAGTGATGCTTTTGACATCATATCAAACGCATCGACTGATGTATGTTGTCATGAAGATGAGATTGTTCCCTCTGAAAATTTTGAAGATGTTGAGCAGATTGACAAATTTGCAAGTGACAGTTTCATATCTGCAGACATTGAAGAGGATAGCCTACAATTTCTAGATTTGCAGGGACTGTCTAATCTTCAGCTAGAACACGTGAATCATGATCCTGAATGTGTTCATGCAGCATATGTTATGGGCAGCCCACATTTTTTAGATTTACAAACAAAGGTAGATTGCAGCAGACATTTGCAAGAAGGGCAGTAGAAAGGTTTAGATCAGAAATTCAGTTTAGATGTTTCTCCAGCAGATCTCAAGCAGTCTGCATTCAGTAGTGAGTTTTGTGGAAGAAACGAAGAGTAGTTGCAACAGAATAAGTTGGAGCAACAGCTCAAAGAGGTATTCTTTCATGATTTTGAAGACCCTATTGCTAACTTTTTGGATTTTATCAGCAGCGTAGATGTTAAGATATTTCCGTCAGAAGGAAATTGTCTTTATCATTTACTCAAACCTCTTTTCTGTATGATATGGCCTTCATTACTTTTCGGGTCAAGATTTATCATAATGACTGAAAATCAATTTCTGACATGGCTTCATTGGAAGCATGCTTTCACTTGATCAAGCAGCCTCTACTGGTTAGTGTAGGAGTAGGCAGAGAAATAAGATCTTTATTGAGCACATAGATTATTTTTAGTTATTGTTGAATAAGCATAACAGGTTGCACGAAAGCTAAAGATTTGCAGAAGTATCAGTGCTAAAGGCTTAATGACTCCATGCCCAATGCTAAAGGCTACTAGAACTTTTTGTTCTTGGAACCTCACTGGGAGGATTCCATCCCCTAGTAGGAGCCAGATATTATCTCCCAAATTAGCATTGTCATTTTGGGAGTTTTGAGGAGATAAGAACAACTTTCGGTGGTTTAAAGGGTTCCTCAAAAGACTATTTAACCACCGAAAATGGACCTTTTTCGGTGGCTAAGAGGCGCGTTGCAGAAGGTCCTTAACCACTGAAATCATTTCATGAGAAAATTCTAAATTCCCTTGCTCTTGCACTCGCCAAATGTCCAGCTACATGTCAATTGACGAACCAACAAATTCTAGTCCACATGCTAAAGCCCGAACAATTAACAGCTCAAATTCTGTTACGGGTTAGTCATGTCATGGTTTTTGATGAGCATCTACCTTCGTTAGTTGAATGTTACCTATATTCTCGACCAAAGGAATATTTCATTCCATTTATGAACTATAACTCTTGCTGAAAAACCGATGGGTCTATTCCAAAATTCCCTGACTAATAGCTCGAATCAAGAGTCTTAAATGACATTGCTAGTCGTCTTTCATTGTCGAGTTAATTCAGAGGTCGAACACAAAGCTATGTATGTTATCTAAATTTCCTCCTATTTGATGACTCATAGTTCCATACTTGTCAAAATTCTGAATACTTACCACCTCGTCAAAGCTTGATTCAATGCCTACCTAAAACATCTGTTTCTGTTTCATCGAGTCACTAGTCAAAGCACAAAGCCAAACCATGTAGCATGCAACACCTATTCGATCATGCACCATCTGAATGATTCAACAACAAATGTCATTATTTATGTGTGTGTGTCACTGGGTGAAGTCGAGTCAATGTGCCAAGCTACACTGGGAGATCAAGGAGCGACAACGGTGGTAGTCTGAAAAATCTTTTATTGCATGCCAGTGAAAAGCAATATGAGCAACGAGAATGGAACCATGCATTGTAAAGAATGAAATAAAACCTGGACAGAGATCCCAGCAGACATGCTTTTGTTTCATATCTGTATTCCATTTTCCATTGAGCACTTTAGGCCACGGGAAACTTTTAAGATTGTTATTTTCATTGGTTTTTTGTTATGGGTTGGATGCTTGGATTGTCTGACTTCCTCTTGCCAAACCCTGAGGATAGGAATGGTCAAGACGGTGTGAGTGGTCAACAGAGAATACAAATAAGGTTACATGATATTCATCATCTTGGTGTCCAAGAACAGAATCTCCATAGATTAGCACTTCTTGCTGCTTGAATGAAGAAGTTGTTGCTGTTGGGTTCTTCTTGCATCTATCCAAAGTTTGCCCCACAACCTATCACAAAAGAAGCACTTTTGACTGGTCCTTTGGAGCTCACTAACAAGTGGTAAGCTATTTCTAAGATTGCTGGGATAAATATGTGCCAATCTTTTTGCCTCCAGTACAAATGGGATGCAATTTCTGGCATGCCCACTAATCTTTATGGTCCAAATGATAATTTTCGTCCCGAAATTTGTCATGTTTTGCCTGCTTTGATTCGTTGTTTTCATGAATCTCAAGTTCATCCTGCTCTTAAATGAGTAATTCCTACAATATAAATTTTGATGGTAATGTACGAAGGAATTATAGTGTTGAGATCACTTGCAGCAATGGAATGGACAGGCCTCTGGTTCCTCAAACGCAAACTGTACAAAGGATACGAAGTGAAACTGGCTCTCGTCCAGATCCTCTTCAACATTGTTTTCACTTTCTCCTGCAATATTCTCCAGCTCGTTCTATTTGAGATCATACCTCTCTTTTCTATACAGGAAAGTAACGGATTAGGAAAAGAACGAGCAACATTGGGAGCAATTTTGTTCCTATTGGTTTTTTTTGTTTTTTTTTTCTATGCATTTTGGCAATGGGCATTCACTTCCCTATGCCTTCATCAAACAAAGGTTTTTCACAATGCCTCAACTACTCAGTAGAGTTGATGTATTTAGCGAAGTCACAGCTATGGAAGTTTCCATGATATTGGAGAGGGCATCGACGGAATTAGAAAGACAATCCATTGTACATCGTTTTTGCAACAATTGCAGGACAGAATGCACAACAAGTCATTTTGATTGCAAGAAGGAAGGTTTTGTGCTTTGCACAAAATGTTTTTAGGATGGAAATTATGGACTTGGCCTATCTGCAGGTGATTTTAAGAATTCCAATGAACATAAAATAACTAATCAACTAGGCAGTGAAAAATGGACAGATCAAGAGACTTTTCTTGTTCTAGATGGTATTTTGCTTCATGTAGACAACTGGAATGGTGTTGTTCAGCATGTTGGTACTAAGAATGAGGCCGAATGTGTCATGAAGCTCATACAGCTTCCTTTTGGAGAGAATTTTATGGGAAATACTAGCACTGAAGGCAATGATAGAAGATCAAATAATATCAAAAGTGAAAAAAAAGTAAATGATCAAGCTTTTAGTCTCAAGGCCAGCAGTTACAACTGGAACAGTGCCAACAACTGGATATCCAGCAATTAGTAATAGTACTGTTGTTCAGGCTCAACACCCCATTGTCTCAGGTGGACATTATCCTACTGATAGGGAAGATAGGCATAAAAATTCTTTTGCATTTATACTAGGCATGGGCAGTAGCAATATCTATCCTATTGTAATTGTTGCACATCCACTTGAGCCTAATCAGTTTGTTGTAGGATTGACTAATGGAGTTGTTCATGTGATTGAGTTTGCCAGCAAAAAGGAAATGATAAAGTTTCATGTCTATTTTGGGTAAAAGAGTGAGATGTCCTCAAGGTGACATTATTGACTTATCCACAATTCATTGAGGTGTATCACACCTGTCGAAGACTTGAAGGAGAGAGAGATCTTGGGAAAAATGGCATATACAACTGCAGCTTGGAGAAGTCTCTCCTCTTTTGAAAGCTTTTTCTGACTATATCGACAGCCTATGTGGAATTGGCAGCAGGTGCTTTGTGTACCTTAGCATTCAAAAATGAAGAAAACAAAAATCAGATTATGGAATGCAATGCTCTTCCCAGCAGATAATGAAGATAATATTTTTGACATCACAAAGGAACAGGAGAGGAGCTGGGTTGTTTTCAAAGAATTTAAAGAGATTCCAAAACATTAAAGATTCTAGAAGCTGATGAAGCAAATATATCAAACTTTGATATGGAAGACAGTTCAAATACTAGTCTAGCCACTAGTCTTTAGTATTGATTATCTTAGTTATTTGATTTACTATTTTTAGATACAGATCCAAGTTTTCAGGATCTTAAAAAACAAATTGTTGACTAGTTTGATTCTAAGCCATTTTAGGCATGATTCGATCGTCTTCTATAGGATCTAGAAACTGTTTGTAAAGGCTATAAAGCCTGGGAACTCAGTCTGAGAGGGGGTCGGATTTTGGATACTGTAATACACTTTTGTACTCAGACTTTCATTGCTAATACAGATCACAGATTCCTTTCCATTTTGGTATCAGTTTTTCATATTTCTTCTTCACTATTATCTTGTTGTCAAACCTTGAATAGATGTTATCCTATTGTTTGGTTCATGACATGATAATTAGTTTCTTAAGTTGTTTATTCGACCCTACTTTGTACTGGTTTATGAACAATCTTTTCTTCATCCACTGAAAGCTATTTTGTTGTTTAACCAATCTTGGAGAGCACTGTCTATTTGTTTGCCATCTTGATGTCTGAATGATATTAGCTTAATTGAGTTATCCCATTGATCCACCTTTACAAATACAAAAACATCCATTTCTTAAGTTACCAAGAATACTTAGCCTATAACCCTAAGTAGTTACTTGGAGTGATAACACTTTCAACTACCAATTCGTCATGACAATGGCCTCGAACTGCTCTCAGAATTTAAACAAACTTCCTCCATGCACATCGCTGACCACATTCATGAATGGAATCAACAATGCAGTCTCTGCAAAGATGATGCTACCCCACAACAATGTCTCAATTGGTTTCTTAAATAACTTGTTTCCCTCCTTGCTAAAGATGTGGCTGCCACCTTCGCCCAGTTTGAAGAAGAGGCAATTAGCAAGACCCAGTAGTTCAAACTCATTTATGTACAGTATGGGTATCTATATACAATACTTACATATGCCCCAAGATTAGTGCCCTTCGGCCAATACAAGCCTGGGATGTCTCACTCAGCAGATGGATTAATTGGTAACACCACACACCACAACCCACAACCTCAACAACCACCCATGTATGGCATACCCCAATATCCTCTAGCATATGGAGGAATCCCTTATGATCCTCCTCCCCCTTACCAACAACCATAACCTATTGCCCTGCCTCCACCCATAAGTGGACATCCGCTGGCACCCACAATACGCCCACCTATCCAACCTAGTTTTGGTACTCCCTCTACCTCAACCTATACCCTATGCACTAGTGAAAGCACGATGCCTTCCTATGTACCTTATGGATCATTACCATTAAATAATTTGTACTTTTTGTTTCTTGGTCCTCCACAGCCCATGGCTCCACCACAAGGACACCCACATGCTGGGGTTAATTTTTTTCAACCCTCTCCCATTCAACAATATCGAAATTTTGAAAAACTGAATATGGCCAACCCAACCCATCAGTGCAATAATGACAAAATCAGGGAACCAAAACCCTCATGGGGGAAATAATAACAAACGTCAAGGGAAAAATAACAAAAAAAATTGCACCAACTTCCCTTTTTCCCTTTGCGGTGAGTTTGGTCACTATACTCACCATTTCCCCCAAATTGTTGACTTTAAGAGGATGAAAGAATCTGTGAATGGACCATGTTCTCCAGCATAGCCTGCCCCTCAACAGGCCCCACAACAATATGTACAGAAACCACCACCAGCTGTATTGCAAAAACCCATTCCACACCAAACGGTGATGAACACCCAACAAGACATGCCGGCTACCCCACCACAGTTGGGACAATATCCCAATCTAGGCAATCCTTCAGATCACACTATCCTCCTCACCAGTGAGGAAGAAGTCCTTCTACAAACATGCAGTTGTCAAAACATCACACCCCCTGAGTCTTCTCCTACCACCTCGGAAGCACCCCCATTGATGATTCCTCACCCTAATACTGAAACCCCCCTTCGTATTCCTTGCATCCCATTATGTAGGAATGTCCACAACCCTCAGGCTATGGAGGCTCATAATTATATTTTGTTCGATGACTTGGCACAATCTTCATCTACCATTTCAGTCTTAGAGGTACTTCAAACTTTCCCCACTCAACGGAAGTCGTTACTTTTCTCCCTGGGGGTAGTTGATCCTGTTGATACCCGACTCATCACATTTGATATCGACAACATAGAACCTTGCCTCCCCACTCTTATCACTTTTCAAATACCATTTAAAATCCAGAACATTACAGTTCATAGATGCATCATTGATGAATGTGCATCCACATGCATCATGTCCAAATCCATATGGAAGAAAATTCCTTCCCCCGAACTCATACCATCATCCATTACCTTAAGAGCTTATGACAGACAACCATCTTCCCTCGAAGGGCTCTTCCAAAATGTCCCCATCAAACTCGAGGGAAAAAACATTCTCATTGACATTGAGGTTATTGATGCCCCCCTCGATTACAATATCATGTTCGGTCATAGCTACATGTATGCTATGAAGGCAGTTGCCTCTTCTGTATTTAGAGCCATGATGTTCCCGCATAATGGGAAGATCATTACCATCAATAAGGTTTCAAATTATGAGCCTAACCCTTCTTCCAACATCGATAATATCCTCCCTTTCGTCCACACTAATCCTGAAACTTACCCACTCATCGAGATGGGCCTCGACATTTTCAAATACCCATCCTTGCTTGGGACATACCATGGAGCACCACTGCTCATTCATCCTTCCAATCAAGTATGTTTTGTCTCATCCAATGAAACTGAAACTGGAAACACCCTTCCTCCCAATGAGGCCTCTCTTATATCTAACATCCCACTAGTCACAAAACTCCTTCCTCAGGAATTACTTGAAAACCCTCCACCTTCACCTATTCCTGATTCCAACTTACCCCAAGGACACATCCTGGTTTAGGAGACACTCCCCCAAGCTCTTACTAAAATCCCCTTCTTTTACCCTCCACCAGGTGTACAATATTTCAAGTAGCCACAATGCTTAGCCTTCCCAATATGGTGTTGGAAATCCCAGTATGGTATCTACATGCACCAACCATGGTTCCTCAACCATCCCTCCCTCCTCAAATCGAATGAATTCTGATGCAGATTCCAGTACCTATTCCCACCACACCATCCACACCCTCACTCACTAGAACCACTACTACAGTTGGGGCAAGACGAAAAAATAAAGATCCCACCGCTCTCCTACCCCCACGTGTCCAACCTCCTTGTGCACTAAGCGAGAAATATGGACACCCCACCAACAAATGCCCATCTTTACCAAATCTACGCAATCTAATTAAACTCAATCAAGAACCATCACCGCTCATCGCTTCATCAAGTATTGTTGCTACCTCCCCTAACGCAAGTATCAAAGTACTGTGAACCAAATTCACTTGCACCATCTATTCAAAATATGGCCATTATACACACCATTGTTCAATGCTACCTCAATTCCAACAGACACTAACAGTAGTACGCCAAATCTTTTAGCAAGAACCCACCCCATCTGCATCATCCTCACCAAACGTCACTGACATCCATTATGTCATGACCTCAACCAACGAATGTATGAGATGCCCTTGTTCTCTCTACGAATCGTTATATCATTTCACATATCAATGTCCTATGATCATTGAATACAGACAATGCCAAATGGCCCTGATTCAAAATCCTACCCCCCTGCAGAATTGGTGATTAACTCTACTCCATCACCAGAGGTTCGTCATATTATTTCCCCTGAGCCTGAAGCACTCCCTACTCCTCCATGATTTTTGGATGATTTATAGGAGGATTTACTCCGAAATCCCCCCAATTCTCCATTTCATTTTCCTATAGAAATTTTATGCCCGACTACCATTTTTAACCCAATTATATCTCAATATTTGGTTTATGTCAAGTGAAGCATCGCAATCTCCTTGCCTCAATCCCTCTACTTCTTTACCACCAAGAGACAAGGACACAGTGAAAGTCATTGTTGTCACTCCTCCTAATCCACTATATTCACGATAGTTTCATTGCGATGAAGATATCCTCGAGGAGTTAACTACCCCTGATTTCCCATGGGATTCGCTCCACCACAAAGCACTCTTTCTTTCATAAGAAGCCTTCAAGCCTCCTAAAAAACAACCCATATATGCATTCGAAACCAAAGATTTTATCCCATCAGGGAATATATATTGGTTCAATAACTATATCCCTTCCCCCAATGCTTTCGAAGAAGGAAATATGGCCAATATTTCCCCTACCATCAAAATTGATATTTCCATCAAATTGGAGTCATAGAGGAAATCACCATTGGTGCCGCATGCTCTCCAGAAGAAATCACCACCTACAATTCTCTCTTCTAGAAATACCGAGACATTTTTGCCTGGTCATACCCAGAGATGCCTGGTCTGGATCCCTCTATTATTGAACATCGCATCGACAATTGGCCTGATATCACACCTATTCGCCAAAAACAACACCTGCTACACCCCTCCAAAGCAGTGGCCATCAAAGCCGAGATGGACAAATTACACGATGTCGGGTTCATCTACCCCATCACCTATACATCATGGGTCTTCAACCTTGTCCCCATTAACAAAAAATAGGGCACCATCCATGTTTGTATGTATTTTCACGATCTCAATCACGCATGTCCCAAAGACAACTTTCCAATGCCCTTCATCCACCAAATTATCGATGACTGCACAGGTCACGAGGCTTTATCCTTCATGGACCATTTCTCTGGCTACAACCAAATCCAAATCCACCCAGTTGATCAGTACAAAACTACATTCACTACCCCCTGGGGAGATTTTTCATATTATGTCATGCCTTTTGGCCTTAAAAACGTCGACGCTACTTTCCAACATGCCATGACATACATTTTTCATGATCTGGATCATATCATTCTCACATACTTGGATGAACTTACAGCTCGATCCAAGAAACACACTCAACATCTCGATGATTTATGAATCATCTTCCAAATGTGTCATCAATATAACATTCGCTTGAACCCCATCAAGTGTGTGTTCTGCGTCACTGCTGGGTGCCTCCTTGGGTTCATAGTTTCCCAACATGGCATTACTTTGGACCCCCTCAAAGTCCAATCCATCACATAAATTCCAACCCCTCGGAATTTATGCCAACTACTAAGCCTACAAGGCAAAGCTAACTTTTTATAGTGCTTTGTCCCACATTATGCTACCCGTGCACATAGCTTCCTTCGCTTACTTCGTCAAGACATCCCATTCCAATGGGATGAACATGCCCAAACCACTTTTGATGATATTAAAGAATATCTCTCCAATGCCTCATTGATTAGTCCACCTGACTATAACCGTAACTATATACTCTACATATCGTCCTCATCTGTCTCAGTAGCAAGAGTTCTCGTCCAAATAGGGGATGACAACTGTGAGCATGTAATTTTCTACATTAGTAAAAACCTTTCAGGGACACCCTTGAAATACAATCATGAAGAGAATCTCTCCCTTGCAGTTGTCCTCGTAGTCCAGAAGCTACTCCATTACATTATGCTTTGAACTACCAAATTCATAGTAGATTCCAACCCCATGCAATACTTGCTTAGGCATCGACAAACTAATAGTAAATTTGCCCGATGGATATTCATCCTTCAGGAGTATGACCTCAAATTATCAACACTCAAGAGAAAGAAATCCCTCATCCTCTTCGAATTCATCATGGTGTTTCCCTCAGATACTACCAGTTCCCTCGTCAATAACGACTTCCCCGACGAACATCTCTTTTACATCCCCTTGGATGACCCTTGGTACGGTGATCTTCTTGTCTACCTCCGAACACAAAAATTAGGAAACCACCTCTCCAAATATGATCATCGACAGATTCATCACCAAGCCCCACATTACCTACTCATCAGGGATGTTTTATATCAGCGAGGGTTCGACATCATACTCCGTCGATGCTTAACTATCGACGAGACCGATCAAGTCTTGAATGAATACCATAGTGGCACTTGTGGGGGGCACCTCTCAAGGATTTCCACTTCCCAGAAAATCATTCACGCTGGTTACTTTTGGCCTACCCTCTTTCATGATTGTATCCATGTTGTGAAGTGATGTGACAAATGTCATCTTTACGCCAACAAAGAACGATCGCCACCTGCTCTTCTACACCCAATCATCACTATCAGGCCCTTTTGCAAATGGGGCATAGACTTCATGACTTGCAACCCTACATCCAACAATGGAAAGAAATACATCATCGTGGTAGTCGATTACTTCACCAAGTGGGAAGAATCCATGCCTACCTTCAACAACACCACTGAGACCGTAGCCCATTTTTTTTTCAACCACGTCATTTTCCACTTTGGAGTACCCCTACAACTAGTCTTTGATCATGGGAAACATTTAGAGAATGATATTTTCATCGAACTCTCATCCAGGTTAGGCTTCTTCCATGAGTTTTCCTCCCCATACTACCCTCAGTCAAATGGGTAGGTCAAATCAGTCAACAAGGTCCTCAAAACCATGTTGCAGCACACAGTTGACAAACATAAGACCAATTGGCATCATATGCTATTTTTTGTTCTATGGGATTATCACATGCCAGTAAAAAATACCATGGGATTCACACCATTTCATCTAGTCCACGGGGTCAAGGCCACTCTTCCCATCGAGTGTGAAATCCCCACCTTATGCACCACTATTGAGTTATTACACAACACTGCTCCCATGGAGCATTGTTTGTTGAACTTAGTGTCTATGGATGAATATCGTTGATCTTCATTACAAAATAATGAGGCAGCCAAAAAATTATCAAAGGCCACCTTTGATCACCATGTCAACCTTAGCTCATTCAATGAAGGCGACCTCGTCCTCGCTTACGATATCTCTCATGATACCCTCGGCCACAACAAGTTCGAGTCACTATGGCATGGAACTTACATCATCCAACATTTCCTCACTAAAGGTGCATACATTCTGGCCTCTCCCGAAGGCCACCCTCTCAAAGAACCCATCAATGGGTTGTACTTAACCAAATTTTACGCCTAAGCGTAGCCATTCTACACTAGGCTTTTTCTTTTTTGTATGTTTTTGTAGAGTTTTAAATCTTATTTCTTCCATACCTCACGTCTAATCCATCATTTTTGTTATTGACAGATGCCTCCCCCATCAGCCTACCACATCGGTTACGCCAATGGAGATAGCCGTTGGACACAGAATCTCGCTTCGGTCGCTTAGGCCCTCTATTCACCCTCGCATGAGTTGCTCCACTCCAGAGACATATGTTTGGGTTCAACAACCAATAACCAAGCCGAGTATACAGTCATCATTGGCCTCCTCACCAAGGCCAGTCATCACCATATTTTTCACCTTAGTGTTCTACTAGACTCCCAACTAGTTGTCCTCCAGCTCAATAATGTGTACTATGTCCATGATCCTTGCCTCTTCTGGAAATACCTGCAAGTTATACTTTTTTCTTGACATTTTGATTCAATCAAATTCACACATATTCCAAGACAATTTAATCAAATAGAAGATACTATGGATAACCTAGTGTTAGATTGGCATTTATCACATCAAAATACTAGTATGCATACATAAATCATCAACAATCTGTCAACAGCATACAGATTAGACATCATAAAAAAACATTAACAAACATCAACACATATGAGAACCACAAAGATCCTAAAAAGTATATCCATATATATATTGGTCAATGTGTCATCAGTGTTTACAAAAATAATATACAAAATATACCATCTGTAGGTAGGTGAACCACCTTACCCCTATAGATACAAAAATAGTACCCCCTCACCATATACAAAATGGGCTCACCGGCCTATATCGATACAAAAAATACATACATATAGAGACACTCATGGTGCCTCTAGAGTGTCGCCACCTGGCCCTCTCTCTGGAGGAGGGACCCCACCAACTAGGGGTCCCTCGGGTCCTAGAGGAAGTCTTCCACTCATCACGGCACCCTCTACAGTCGCTCTATGAACCACGATTCACCATGCCACCAGAACAACCACACACTGTTCCAGGACTCCCTCGTCCAAGATACGTGACCACATGCCCTCAGGCACTCCCTATAGTACTACCTCCAAGAGGCAGCGAACATCATTGAACTCTCCCCTAGCCTCGACCGGAGGAGCATGCGATGGCCCTGCACCGGTGTCATCAAAATGACGTCGCCTGGTCGCTCTCTAATTATCAACAAGCCTCGCCCCAATGTCATCACGTCGTCATCACTCTCTTGCCCACAAGTCTCCCCAAGAAGGTCTCACTGGCCCATGACGCGTCGATGCCCTAACCAACTCAACCTCATGCCCGCGAGGTCCCAAATCTGCACATACACCAAACACATGATAGCATCAACATCCATATAAACAAAATATACATGTTTTACTATCTAAACAAATCAAAACATCAAAATTCGCATCTTACCTCGGTGGTCGAACACCTCTCCTAGTGGCAACACCATCTCTGGATCATCTCGGAAGTCCACCCCACAATACAGATACTACAGTATGATTTGTGGAATCTGTCGCCACACCTGTGTAGCCTCAGCCATGAAATAATGGCCACCCTCTCCACCACCATGACGAATCATGATCCTAGACCACTGCTTCAATCGTGTCTCTCGCACACCAGGTGCACCCAACAACACTCTAGGGTGCAACATCAGTACCCTCTCCAAGAACCATGCCACCAAGATAGACCTAAATGAAAACTCCCCCATGTCCGCCATATGACACCTGTCGAGCTTCCCTACCATCTTGGCATGGAGCATCAAACCCCAGAAAAAATGCTCGCCAGTCAGTGCCCTCTCCATAATCCTCAATTGACCCCCATTGATTCACTGAGTTGTAAGAGACCCATAAACTCTCACAACCATTGCTGCCACACAACGATGAACAAGGGCATCCATCACCTCGATACTCACCACAGATCCTGACATGAAGTCATCCCTTGTACAGTACCTCTGGAAAAAGGCATCCAACTTCCCATCCCCAGATACTATGGGCTCCGTCGGTAAGGGCATTCCCCGAAAAGGGAGCCCAGTCCAAAAATATACATCCTCCACCACAGTGAAGGCCAACCGCTCCCCCCGCACCATAACACAATGCAGATCTAGACTCCACATCTGAATCAAGAACTACAGTAAATACTCCTATGCCCACACCAGGGGGCACTCAAAGAACTTCAACTGCCCACAAGCTACCAAAGTATCACAAACCGTTAGCTCCTCATTGGTCATGGCCTACCTGAGGTGTGACCAATCTATCTATCTCTAGTGAATCAACATCATCCAAAATGATCACATGCATCCACATAATCCACTACTCGATCAACCATCTCAACCATAAACACATTAAAATCTCCAAAAAATATAAGTTTTTACACCCTTCAGCTTTTCCTCCAAGGCGTGGTTGTTTTAACCCATAGACACGCACACATGCACGCCTATTTATCCCACAAGTGCACCCACATGTGCGCCTTTTCATCCCACAGGCACGCATGAATGCATACCTATTGGCCATACAAAAATGCATTCATGCGCCTTTGTCATCTATACAGGTGCACATCATAGCGCACTTGTTCAATACACAGTTGTGCATGCATGCACAGTTGTTAAGCTTACAGGCGTGCATGCCATGCGTGCATGATTCCCCCATTAGGGCACCCCATCACACAGATATCCACATTACAGGCATGCACCCATGCACATAAATTTCTAGATAGCCTGCTAACTGGGGGGCCCACACCCACAAAACCCCATGTACGACCCTTTGTACAGGACCTGCCCAAAAACAAAAACCCTAATTCTATGCAGGATGATATGACAACTAGCCTTAAGCTCGTTGGTCCTGAATTGACCGCCTCGATCTCCTGGAATCTCTAAAACTCCTCTAAACTTGCTCGTCCACTCAATAACACAACAAGTGCAAATGAAGCGACATTGTGGGACCTACAACTATATATAGTCCATATTTCCAAACTTCCAGGGCATCCATTTTTTGATCCATCTTCAACCACGGGATTAGCATCCCGTAACCTACACCATGAAAGTCCCCGGGCCACTTTCCATCCTTATCCCCCGAGGGAAATTTTTCTCATATTACACTCAAGTATGCATGCTTACATTATTGAATAACTTCTCTATGATCTTTCTCTTCAGACATTGTTCACTTCGTGGTATTCATTCTTCATGTGTGCAGGTACTTGCTCATCATATCTCAGCAGTCTCCCTTCAGGTATATTATCGACACTGGCATGTAGTCTTTCCCTCTGAATATCACAATGCATTTCTAGTCACACCCCCCGATCTTTTCCTCTAGGATCCCTATATCTGGCTCTGTAGTACTATCACCTCCACTAAATTTCGGTACTGTCACCCGGTAGTACTCCCACCCACATGAGTTGTCCCATTCGTAGTCCCCCTGGGCACTTTGACACTCATGTTGTTTTCACCCTTTAGGGATGGGAGTCTCGATAGTCTTACATTGTGTCGAGAATCAACCACATACTTATTCTCCTCATTTTTCTAAAATTTCCCAATGGATTCCCAGGTTACTTCATCATGGTTCTATTTTAACTGCACCCTCACAGTATCATTAACCATCCATTTCATTCACCGCCAGTTTTCCCATCTGTAGATTGTCCTCCATACATTTCCCTAAATACAGAAACTTGCCTATGGGTCCCTAACCCTCCACTTGTTCTCTGAGAAACATGCGCCCTCATCAGGCCAAGCCATCTTACACTAGGGTACTCATTTCTATATCTGTACATTTACCCCAACTTATTCTTTTTTATTCTTTTGGTAATTTTACAACCCCCTGTTTTTTTCATTTTCATATCTTTCTATTGCCACTTTTAGTGGCCTTCCTTTTTTCGGTAAAGCAACCCTTGTCACCCTTGGTTGGGGAATTTCCCACTTTCCCAACATCAATGACATTATCTATAAACCCTGAGTATCCTACAGGCCATACACCTTTCAATCTTTGTGTTTACCCATTTTGTTACACCTCTAACACAATTTACTCTCATCTAGTTGTCCCCCTGACACTAGATTCAGTTTCACAGTTTCTGCCACTTTACATCTCCCCCCAACCAAAGGAAATCTTGAGTATCACTACTCCTCGACTTATTCTATGTTACTCATTAACTCCTGATTTTGTCCAAGTGGATTTCATGAAGTCCTCCACTTCTCGAAGTCGCGTCTCCCTTTCTGTCAACATCAACACAGTTTCCAGTAGGGAGACAGTATATTGACTCTCAATACCTTTAGAATGAGGAGTCTTGGACATCATAGAGAGAATCATCATTGCTCTCTGACGTCATTGACCCCCACCACATTCGACTTCAACACTTTCTCATGTTGTGGTGGGTCTTACTTTGCGACTAGTGTAGTTGTTTTTTATATTTTCCAAAGTCCTCTGAACATTGTTAGGCCATCAATGCATGTGAATCATCAACACTATCTCTAAGTGTCATTTCCTCTTTTCAGAGTTTATTCACCATCAGAATTTTCCTCTGCTATTATCAACATGCCCCTGAGGGTGCTACAGTCATCTACAATGACATACGATTTAGTTACTATATTACACTCCTTTTGAGTTTCATAACATGAGCATGGGGCATGCCCGCCTCATTTGTACACAGTTTATGTTTTACACCTTGCAAGAGGTTGGGTTCTATAGGTTCCCCTCCCCCTCCAACGGGTCACTCTTGACACTCTCATTATCTCTCTTTCTTACAATGGTACTCTCAGTAGAAGAAACATTGATGAATTTCAGCTACACGTATGCTCCTAACCTCATCCATTAGGGGGCATCTATTATCACTGAAATTTCATCCGCAAATGGTTACAGGAATCCAGCATCTTCAAACAACTATTAGTTCACCCATGGACCAAAAATCACCAAAAATGCATTTCCAAAAGGTCCAAAACTATACAACCAGTTATAAAATCAACATGTGCTTAGGATATACAGGAAGTGTGTGCACGTGCATTAGTCGAAAATGCCAGAAACGCATGCATGCACCCGAAGCATGACTATGGATGCTAAAAGCCATGCACACCTCAGAATGACACATTTATGATGTTCGTTGGCTTCCCACCCACTTCTAGTTCATCTTCCAAGTCAATTTGACATCCAAATCTCAGTTGAATTTGGCTGGGTGGTTGGTCAAAGACCTAAGTGTGTCCTAAATGGCCCCTTGTTCACACTAAAGGTTGGTTAGAGAATGCCTCAAATATATTCTATAAAAAGAGGCCATGAGTGCACTACATTTTCAAGGAATTACTTTGTATTTTTATACTACCTATATTCTCTTGGAGGATCCTCTTTCCTTGTCAAGAGGATACAAGAAGTATTTCATTGGAGCTATTCACATCACCTTTTGAGTGAATTAGTTGGGGATTCTTTCACCATTTCTTTCAATTTTTCAATTTGTAAGAAGAGCTCAATCTTGGGGGTTTAAGAGCCCTCCCTTGGAGGAAGAAGGGATCCAAAGTCTCTCTTTCTCTTTAGTGTTTTCTTTCCACTAATACAATCCTTTCCATTGGTGGCATGTTTCTTGTTTGTTCTTTGTTCTAATGTCCTTATGCACTCTAGTTTAATTCCTGTTATTTTTCTTATCTTAGTCTTTTCTTTATATTACATGTTTGTTGTTTCTAAGTTTTACCTTCACTGTTTTCCTACCTATCTATCCCAACTGGGATTGTAAGCACCTCTGTTTTTCTCATTTTAGTGACAAAAGAGGTGCAACACTTATCATATATCAACAAAACCTTTGTTATAAGTTGCTCATTTGATTATGAGATATATCTTGAGGTTTTGATAATACACCAAAAATTGATTGCAATCAGACTATGATTTTGTTTCATTATAATTCTTGGTAAATCATTTTTCTTATCATGATGCTTTGGTTTGTAAAACACCTCTTCTCCTAACCTTAGAAAATCAACTCCACCCTTTACACAATGCCGGTCGTACCCCATACTCTGTTTGAGGTGGTAGTTTAAAATCGACAGATCCATCATTCCAAGTTAATGTCTTGGGCTTCATTATATACTCTTGGAAATTCATTACACAAAACATCTAATTTTCATATGAAACCACTCATGTTCTCATTTAATCGTGCTATCATAATGGTGGGTTTTATTCCTTTGGTTTTTTCCCTGGTTTACTCTGTTTTTGAAACCCTTCATGCTTACAGTGATTTTTGTCTATCTTCATGACTGATTGTCTGAATCCATCGGGCCCCTGTCTTCCATGTCGAACCAAATGGCTCACAAACCTTTGATTTGTATGAATATGTGATTGAAGACCTTAAGAGTCAGGGTTGGCTTGATTTTATCAAGAAATTCCAAGGTTACAACTTGCAAGTAGCCCAGGAGTTTGCCCTCTCTTTCGATGGATGTCGAGCCAAAGTGGGTGATGTTCAAATCGAAATCACCGAGGAATTTTTTAGCCAGTAAACAGGCCTTCCTCTTACCAAGAAAAAATCGTTTAAGAATTCCAAGTTGGAGGAGGTGCCATGGAGTTTGTTCTTTACCTCTCAAAAAATCCAGTTCTGTGACAAAGGTATGTCGATATCTCTATTAAAGACTAGGTGGCATAGGTTATTGGTGGTTTTAAGATAGTTCATTACATGTGAAGGTTGTTTTGGCCTTGTTTTTATTTACCACATAAGATTGTTAATGAATTTCATCAGTTTCTAGTTGAACATGCCATTTTACTTATTGACAAGTTTATATAAAATGGCTAAGAGGTATAAAAGGTAGAGTTTGAATTCTAGTTTATTCCACCATGGGTTAATTAGGACGTTGATAGTCCATCATTTGAAATTATAGGGTGATGATTGGGATACTTTCCTATATCTCAATGGCTTTGTTACATCCAACCCTACAGAGGTTCCTGTGGTTGATAAGCCTATGCTGGAAAAACCCCCTGTCCCTTCTAGTGACAAACCAGTTTTCTTATCCAAAGAACCCTGTGATAAGGTCACACTTGATGAGCCCATGTTCGAGAAATAGGATGTTGACCCGAGGGACATTGAATATCCTAAGCATGAGAAGGATGTTTTCCTTAATACCAATGCAAAGACTGCCAATAAATGCTCACACAAACTGTCAAGGAAGAATCTAGACTTAGGGTTTAATAACAAAAGAGCTGGGAGATTAATCTCAAGGAGTTTATGAAATGAAACAAAATCTCATGTGGGCTCAATCAAGGTGATAGAGGTCCATGAGAGCTCCGATTTTGAGATTAAAAAGTTCTTGGAGGAGGAAGACCCAAATTACCATAAATTGGATCCCATTCAGACTTACAATTTTGTAGATAATGTGTCACCATGCCTAAAACATAATAAATATTTTTTAGGTATCAAACTCATTCAAAAACCTACAATGGATAGTGGAATCATTTTGATGCACAGTCATATGTCTCCTCGACCAGCTGTTCCAGATCCACGGTGTGAGGTGTGTTTACATTGGATAGAAAAGTATTACACACACATCCCCTTCCTTCAAATGAATATCATGACCCTCGCAGCTCAAATTGACTCATTAACAATTAAAAACCACAGACTCAAGTTTAATGCACAAAGGCAAGAAAAATGCTTGAAAAGAACTGGAAATGTCATAATAAAAAATGTTGAGTGTGTCAAAGCAGTGGTTAACTCTAAGGTTTTATGAGTCGAATTTAGCATTTAGTTTAAAGGTAAATATTTTTTTTTATCTTAGTTTTCTTTTTTTCATTTATTTTTTATTAATATAGATTGAATTAGATTTTTGTTGTTTAAAATAAGACTAGCTACAGAATCAACAGATTTTGTAGCCAATCTATTCTCATTCGAATTTTTGGAAAATATTGGTTAAATTAATATCTAAATTTCTTTATTTCATTTTTCCTTTCAGGATATCGTGTAGCTGGTGGTGATCTGATAAGATGGAGCATTTTAGGGCTTAGTTAATTAGTCATTTCTTTGGCTCATTTTGTAAACAGAAACAAACCTTTTATAATTTTGGGAGATACAATTTGATATTGAGTGGTTTTATCACTCTCTATTTTTGTAATTAGTAGATCATCTTGGGATTTGATACTATCTTAGAAGATAGGATGCTTAGTTTGCTTGAACTCTTTAAATACTTCATATTTTTGTAATGAAGACATCTTGGCCTGGGGCTGAAGGTGGACAATTAATTCACAAACTTGAATGGAACAAAAATTTGCATTTTAGCTTTAGCTTCCTGTAAATGGTGTTTTCATTTATACTTTGTTTATCATGATAAACTAATATTTTTTTATAGCTTTAGACTTCATAATCTGTTATGTTTTTGGGATAATTCTTTTTAAAATATCGTCCATATTTGATGTTTCAGATATTAAACAGAGTGATCATTTATTCATCTCAAATGAAGGGATTTCTCTTTAATTTTTAGTTGATTGATTAAATGCAATGTTGTTACAATTAGATTTATCTTAACATAATCATTTGCAATCATAAGAACACAACAAATATTTGTATCATTCATTCTATTTTTAAAACTCAACTGCCAACACATTGTTCTGCATTTATTCAAAACGGTTTTAAGGTTCATTGCAGGTTTCCCCCTTGGAAAAGGTGGTTGGACGTTATCTAATCATGAATATGCTTTGATACATATCGTTAACTCACTAACAGGTTAGGTCATTTACATGTTTCTGTTGTTTACATGTCACTGGAACTCGAATGTATTGTTTGGCTTTCGACTATCCACACATTCATGTTTCATTATATTTTTTATTTTTTAGTTTAGATTTATAAAGGCAAAACACAAAAAATATTTTTATGTGCTTTCTTTATCTGCTTCCTAGAAGAAATCATTTTCCACATTGAGTTTTGTAAGTTTAGATTAAAACTTGTAGTTCGTATATCATGTACATAAGTTAGATAAGTAAATCTTCCTTTTAAATACATCTAAAATAGTTACATTATATGTATGTACATATATATAGTGATTAGTAATTAGTTAGTTACTTCATTTCTTTTATTTTAGGACTTTTAGATTGGCTAACATAGCCATTAAACCCATCAAAACAAGTTACACCAGATGGATTGGGTTAATTAGACAACCCTAGACCATACTCATTCTTCGAGTTGATGGACGTCATTTTCGCTCGTCAAGAAATGACACTAGAAGGAGGGTCAATTGACAACCTGGCCTTGTAGGAGCCTTTATTTTAAATGTGTTTAATTTCCCCATGGCTCCCCAAATCACTGCGTTGGAACATGATTTCTACTTCTCATTACCCAATGTTCCTAATGAGACAGTCTCTTGCTTTTCCAAACTCACCTTTAATGGTGGGGGAAATGTATCTGCCAAAGACCACCTTAACAAGTTTTGGTGCAAATGCATCAAACATGACATTTTCGATTTAAAAGTTTTGTGCATATTGTTTGATTTTACTTTTAGGGGTCGAATTAAACATTGGTTTGAGTCTTTTCCAACAGATCACATTTTTTATTGGTTTCAATTTGTAGATGAATTTTTAGATTCTTTTGAAATCTATTATTACAATCAATTATGTGAAGAATTTCAGACTTTGCTAATCAATGGCGATTCATCTTCATAATACTTTTCGACAACAATCCATCATGTTCTCTATAAATTTAATCTCGATGACATGTCATTTGTATTAAATATCCTCTATGATGCTTGTGTCCCTTTCACCCAGTCATATTCAATCGCGAATGACGAACCAGTTACAAATCCTATCACTCAATTGCGAGAATAATTTTGTTTGCAGGATGAGAAGAATCCTTCCAAAAATTTTGAACAAGCAAGGGGGGTAGAATCTATTGACAAATTTCTCACTGACAACCAAAATGGTTTTTCCTTTGAATCATTGTATTTTCAGTCTTCGACCATTTTGGAAGAAGATTCATTTATGGTTCAAGGTGAATGGCCTCATTCTTGTAACTCATTCTCTAATCAATATTTAAATTCAGTTGTTGAAGAATACTTAGATGACGAAAATCATCTTAAACATTCTAACACTCCTATGAAACTGATTAGAGATGAAGATATAGAATTGGAAGGAGAAACCTTAACCTTTCATCGTCAAATCGTACCTTATCCACATGAAAGATCAGATGTTTTTCATGAAAGTTTTGAAATATCTATTATACGGGAGGAAAACCTAGATGATCATGTTATGTTGAAGAATTTATCACCAAAACAAAGTGAAAGTTTTAAAGAAAGTGAAGAGAAATTTATGGAGAATACCATTGTTAAATATCATAGCTCAAGAGATTATTTTCATGTGTTTATTTCTGATTTATTTTACTCTTTATATCCTGATCTCTTCTTAGATTTTGGTGGACTCGATACTTTACCCACAACAACCTACTCTTTTCCGCCAAAATCATATCCTTTCGATGTGCCAAGATTTGGTGAAATTGATTCCAAACATAACATTTATAAAGTTGGATTTGATGCTCTTTCACTTTCATCATTCACATGGGAAAAAGACATGTTGCGAGATGATTTTACACAGTTTATTTTCGAAAAAGAAAATGCACTCTCTCTTATGGAGATCAATCATTCTACATTGCATATTCATTCTTTAATAAGCCCGAATTTTAATGTTTATGCTTCACATTTTGAAACGATCAATCTCATAAAAGGAAAAGTTCAAATCAATGATCTAATTGATGTCATGAATCCTCTTATGATGTGTTCCCCGTTGATATGTCCATTTCGTCAAAGTCATAGTTTGCATCCTAATTTTTATGACATGTTTTTAGAATGGCTTGAAGTTTCATACATAAAAAATCTTCATAATGAAGATAAAGTTGTGCTTTCCTTATTTCTACCTAAATATATTTGAAGTAAGCATGACATGATTTTTTTTATCCTCCATGTGAAGAAATTATTGAACACTTGGAAAATTGTCAGGATGCTAGGACACTTTGGGTTTGGATGATGGTTATGTTAGGTTTCCATAATCTTGACAAGTTTTCCAAAATCACTTACACTCATCCATGCCATTATGACCCTTATCACGACAAGATTGCACAATGGATGGAGGATTCATACATCAAGAAATTTCAAGGGAATGGTAAGATCATGCTTGCTTTGTTTTTAAATGAGGATTATGAAGGTAAGTATGATATATTTCTGTCATTTTTTCATATACTACCATTCTTTTTAGTAATATTTGATTTTATTTCCATTCCAGAATTGGAGTTACTCCGATGGTTACATTGGAAGCATGACTTCATGTAGTATTGTTATTTGTTTGGTAGTTAAAATAGTTTTAGGAATAGGTTTTCTTTTAGTTTTATTTCTCATTGTTTCTCTTTGTAATAATGCAGTTATGAATACAAGTGGACACACCAAGAGAACCATGATATGACTATTGTCAGGAAAGTCCGCTTGATCCTTTTCTCTCTATTTTTTCATTGAGTATTTATTTTCAAAACCACAGTATTATTATGAAAATTTTAAATGGAAAGTAAAGAGATAAATAAATCTGAATTGGAAATTCAACCCTCACCCAAGGTACCACGAGTAGGACTGCATTCACATCAATGAGTATTTTTTTATGTTCTTTCAGTCTCCCAAGACATATTTCTCTTGATGTTTTTAGATCCATATTTTGTACATATTTTTATGTTTTGATTTATTTTCTGATTTTAGTTCTTTTTCATTTTGTTTGTTCTCATTGCTTTTCGGTTAAAACATGCATGTATCATAGTTTGGTTCAAGGAGGGAAACTAGAATGCATCATCTTAAATAGCAGTCGAGGACTGTCAAAGCATCAATTGTTGTAATTTACTGAAACACGGACTAGCTAAAGAAGTTTTTCTGTTCACAATTGATTTCATGGTTTTGCTTTATAATTATGATCAGACATGACCATCATTAAAGATTTTTACGATGTCCCTGCTTTTAAAGAAATAAACTCAAGTATTCCTTCCTGTCCTCGAAAAATTAGTTTCAACAAGAAACTAATTTCAAATCATAATGAAGGTGATTCAGCAAAAATTAAAGGCTGGAAAATAACAAATGTGCCAAAGTCTAAAGTTTCCAGCATCACACCGCTCTTCTGAATATCTATAAATTATATCAGATTGTGAATAATTTTCCTGAGAGTTGTGGGAAGTGTTTGTAAACCCATCGAGATACTGAACAGGTCTATTGGCAGTGGGTAAATGCATGCATGATGCCAAGATAACTTCACTAGGGTAATGAACATGATCGTTGACAGAGAAGCAATGTCGGGTTCAATAAAATTATCAGGTATAAAATTTTGATATTTGCCTCTCATTCTGAACTGAAATTCTTGGACAGGGTAGAGGCATCATAGTGGGTTAATTGACATCCCTGTCGAGGCTATGGATGCCTTCTAGTAGCAGTGGCCCTGTCAATAGTATCGGAGCCATTGACTTGAACATTGTTGCTCTCATTTTTAAAATTTGTCACCGGATTTCATTTAAATAGGAAGATATCTGAAACTAAACTATGCAATGATTGTTGAGATGCTTGATGTCCTTCAGCTATTTTTTTATCTGTAATTATTCTAAGCAGACCTAACATGAACTTGTCGGTGATGCAAAGATAACTGCTTCTCCCAGTAAGTCGCCATTGTTCGTATCCCTACACGATTTTTTCCTTTTAAAGCGACAAATAACAATTCTTGTAGATGCCTATGCTTTGTCATGTAAATATGGCTATTTGAAGGTGACCTTTCAGTTGTAAAAGGATGTTTCAATTGTTCCTATTTTCTTTTTTCTTTTTCTTTTTCATCTTCATCTATTCATTCATGACTGGAAGAATGAATGAAGCATTAAAACTTATAATCCTATTGCAATTATATCTAAGGTTTGGTCTTTAGAAGGGTCAATGTTCTTACAACTATTTTAATGAATGTTATTTTTCTTTGAATCTTATTATATATCAATAAAACCTTTTTTATAAGTTGCTCATTCGATTATGAGATATATCTTGATTTTTTGATAATACACTAAGAATTGATTGCAATTAGACTATGGTTTTGTTTCATTATAATTCTTGGTAAATCATTTTTATTATCATTATGCTTTGGTTTGTAAAATACCTCTTCTCCTAACCTTAGAAAATCAACTCCACCCTTTACACAATGATGAGATTCGAATACACCTGGTCGTACCCTATACTTTGTTTGAGGTGGAAATTTGAAATCGATAGATCCATCATTCCAAGTTAAAGTCTTGGGCTTCATTCTATACTCTTGGAAATTCATTACAAAAAATGTATGATTTTCGTATGAAACCCCTCATTCTCTCATTTAATCGCACTAGGATAATGGTGGGTTTAATTCCTTTGGTTTTTGCCCTAGTTTCCTCTGTTTTTGAAACCCTTCATGCTTATAGTGATTTTTGTCTTCCTTCGTGACTACTTGTCTAAATTAGTATGGCCCTTTTCATCCGTGTTGAACCAAATGGCTCCCAAACCTTGCTTTTGTATGACGATGCGAGTGAAGACCTTAAGAGTTAGGGTTGGATTGAGTTTCTCAAGAAATTCCATGGTTACAACTTGCAAGTAGCCCAAGAGTTCTCCCTCTCTTTCGATGGATGCCGAGACAAAGTGGGTGATGTTCAAATCAAAATCACCAAGGAATTTTTGAGTCAGGCAATAGGACTTCACCTTACTGAGAAAAAATGGTTTAAGAATTCCAAGTTGGAGGAGTTTTCGTGAATTTTTTTCTTTACCTCTCGAAAAATCCAGTGCTATGACAAAGGTATGTCGATATCTCTGTTAAAGACTAGGTGGCACGGTTTATTGGCAGTTTTAAGACAGTTTGTTACATGTGAAGGTCTCTTCAGCCTCATTTTTCTTTACCACATAAGACTGTTAATGAATGTCAGGCTGCTAGACTGAAGATTTGAATGACCTGAAACACTAAATTGTCAAACCACGGTTGGTAAACTTTGAGCTGCTACACTGTATGTGCGGGTAAGGTTCTAATCTCTATCTGAATGCTATCCTTAGAAGAAAACACAAACTCACTCTGAGAACTTGAATCTTAATGACTATCTTGAAACATAGCATTTCCTATTTAAGTCATCAACAGAAAATAGTCCTATGCTTAAATGTTGATGCTTCTATTTCCATGCAGAGGTGTGATTTCACAAAATTATTCCACCACTATTTTTAATCATCTATCATTACCATTTCTATTCAAGCCATGACAAAAAGAGTATTTTTGGAAATGCATTTAATCTAGTCATCAAAATCAATTTAAATCTGTCTACAAGAAAACAGAGTACTACCCTACCTACTGGTACCGGAAGCTTCCTTTGATTTAACTGTAATCTAACTGTTCTAATTAAGCAGGGTAACTAACTATCTAACAAAGCAAAGTTCATTCCAATTCTAAGTTATGTTCGAATTGAAAACTAGAAACTAATCAAATTTAGTTCATGTTCTAAACCCTGTAGGCATCAGTCATGCATTCAATATTCATCAACGTAAAAGATAACAGTATGCGGGAAACGATTCTATTGAAGAACGATTAAACACGTTTCTGAACCAGTCAATCTTTAAACTTTAAGCTATCCTGTATGCAAATTCCAAAACACTGAGATGAACTAAATCTAAGACAGAGTAACACAGCGACTTGAACTGGTTTGGCGGGCCCAACCAAACAGTACAAACGCCTAAGGAAAGAACTAGAACTAACTACAGCATTCTATGCAAACATTGTATAATCTTTACGCTCCATTAACTCAGAAGAGAATACTTCAAATCGTATATCGGTCGAATAGCATGACGCAACAACAGTTTGTATTCAGAAATATGTGTTCACGATATAACATAACATAACCCAACCGTTCTCAGGAGTGATCTCCTGTTTATAATAGTCTAAAGAAAAATACATAAAACAAACGGATCCCCCGATCCGAAAATAGCTTGGAATCAAGTTTTAAAATGGACTTCACATATTCGTGACACGTAGTGTCACGAAGTGTGAACGATGAAGAATTAACGACTCAGTTTTATCATTATGCCTTCAATCATCCTGTGAGCACTAACTCCAGCTGTCATGCGAATTTCTCTGTCTCCCATTCAGACCATAACGCAAAGATCTTGAGCGGCTCCATTGGTATCTCCATGGGTACGAGTTGGTACCTGGTACTGGCAATCCTGTTCCAAAAATATAAGTGGTACCTAACCCAAGCAACATTAGTTTCAATATCAAATTAAAGCATCAAAATGCATAAGAATAGCTTGAAACATAAAGATACCTTAAGTAGCCCGATTGAATGGTAGGCATATGTCAATTATGTCAAAACAAGGCCAAAAGGGTGGTACTGGGTATATAAATGGAGGTCTTTGGAATATAATATAGGCAAAAACATGATCAAAACCGGAGACCAACAATGAATTTCATCAGTTTCCAGTTGAACATGCCATTTTACTTATTGCGAAGTTTATATAAAATGGCTAAGAGGTATAAAAGCTAGAGTTTGAATTCTAGTTCATTCCACCATGGGTTAATTAGGATGTTGTTAGTCCATCATTTGAAATTATAGGGCGACGATTTGGATACTTTCATATCTCTCAATGGCTTTGTTAGATCAAACCCTGTAGAGGTTGCTGTGGTTGATAAGCCTATGTTGGAAAACCTCATGTCCCTTCCAGTGATAGACCAGTTTTCTTATCCAAAGAACCCTGTGATAAGGTCGTGCTCGATGAGCCTATGTTTGAGCAACAGGATGATGACCCTAGGGTCATTGAATCTCTTGAGCATGAGAAGGATGTTTTCCCTAATACCATGGAAAATACTGCTAATAAATGCTCATGCAAATTGTCAAGGAAGAATCCAGACGTAGGGTTTAATAACAAAAGAGATGGGAGATTAATATCAAGGAGTTTACAGAATAAAACAAAAGCTCATGTGAGATCAATCAAGGTGATTGAGGTTCATGAGAGCTCTAATTATAAGATAGAAAATTTCTTGGAGGAGGAAGACCCAAATTACCATAAATCAGATCCCAGTCAGACTTACGATTTTGTAGATAATCTTCCACCATGCCTGAAACATAACAAATATTTTCCAAGAATCAAACTCAATCAAAAACCTACAATGGATAGTGGCAGCGTTTTGACACACAGTCATATGTCTCCTCGACCAGTTGTTCCAGATCCATGGTGTGAGGTGTGTTTACATTAGATAGACAAGTATTACATAGATGTCCCCTACCTTCAAGCAAATATCAAGACCCTTGCAGCTCAGATTGACTCATTAACAAGTGAAAACCACAGACTGAAGTTGAGTGCACAAAGGCAAGGAAAATGCTTGAAAAGAACTGGAAATGTCATAATATAAAATGTTGAGTGTGTCAAAGCAGTGA
Organism: Picea glauca; assembly: GCA_000966675.3. NCBI lineage: Eukaryota > Viridiplantae > Streptophyta > Pinopsida > Pinales > Pinaceae > Picea > Picea glauca. The sequence goes on from JZKD02S2271283.1 coordinate 260,242, forward strand.
TTCACTCTGAGGTTTTATGAGTCAAATTTAGCATTTAGTTGAAAGGTAAAGATTTTTTTTTATCTTATTTGTTCTTTTATTGATTTTTTTTTTATTAATATAGATTGAATTAGATTTTTGGTGTTTAAAATAAGACTAGCTACAGAATCAACAGATTTTATAGTCAGTTTATTCTCATTCAAAATTTTGGAAATTATTGGTTAAATTAATATCTAAATTTCTTTATTTCATTTTTCCTTTCAGGATATCGTGTAGCTGGTGGTGATCTAATAAGATGGAGCATTTCTGGGCTTAGTTAATTAGCCATTTCTTTGGCTCATTTTGTAAACAGAAACAAACCTTTTATAATTTTGGGAGATATAGTTTGATATTGAGTGGTTTTATCACCCTCTATTTTTGTAATTAATAAATCATATTGGTATTTGATCCTATATTAGAATATAGGATACTTAGTTTTCCCGAACTCTTTAAATAATTCAAATTTTTGTAATGAAGACATCTTGGCCTAGGGCTGAAGGTGGACGATTAATTCACAAACTTGAATGGAACAATAATTTGTATTTTAGCTTTAGCTTCCTGTAAATGGTGTTTTCATTTTTACTTTGTTTATCGTGATAAAATAATATTTTTTGATAGCTTTAGACTTCACAATCTGTTATGTTTTTGGGATAATTATTTTTAAAATATTATCCATATTTGATGCTTCAGATATTAAACAGAGTGATCATTTATTCATCTTAAATGATAGGATTTCTCTTTAATTTTTAGTTGAATGATTAAATGCAACGTTGTTAAAATCATATTTATCTTAACGTAATCGTTTTCAATCATAAGATCATAGCAACTATTTGTATCATTCATTCTGTTATTAAAACTAAACTGCCAACACATTGTTCTGCATTTATTCAGAATAGTTTTAAGGTTCATTGCAGGTTTCCCTCTTGGACAAGGTGGTTGGATGTTATCTAATCATGTAGATGCTTTGATACATATCGTTAACTCACTAACAGGTTAGCTCATTTACATTTTTTTGTTTTTTACTTGTCACTGAAACTCGAATGTATTGTTTGGCTTTCGACTATCCACAGATTCATGTTTCATTATTTTTTTTCTTTTTTAGTTTAGATTTATAAAGGAGAAAAAAAAATGTGGCTTCTTTATCTTCTTCCTAGAAGCAATCATTTTCCAAATTGAGTTTGGTAAGTTTAGATTAAAACATACAGTTCGTATATCATGTACATAAGTTAGATAAGTAAATCTTCCTTTTAAATACATCTACAATAGTTACATTATATGTATGTACA
>JZKD02S2271283.1:286124-302678 GCA_000966675.3 Picea glauca
TGGTCAAGTGTATTTCAATAAATCAATAAAAGACGACAATAGTCCAGACAATGAGAGAAGTGTTTTCACACTTTCAGTTGTGAAAAATCAAAACGAAATCAAATTGCAATTGTCGTGAAAATGAAACAAATGTCTCGAAGCTCAATGCGACGATGATTTGTCGTTTAGATGACAAGAGGTGTAGGCATCATTTTTCTAGTAATTAAAAAAAATGAGTTGGTTGCCAACACTGTCCAACTGCCTGCATTACATTTGGTCTGGATGTTGTCACATATAGTAGGCTACCAATAATTGACCTGTATTGCCTCTGATCTGTAGACTTCAAATCATCATATTTGCTCAACTTACAACTAGTTTTCATGGGAGTGATAACTGGTTTGAAATATTCCATTCTGAACCTCTTTAGCATTTCTCTGATATGCTTGGTTTGAGAAATAAAAAATCCTTGGTTGATTTGACATATCTAAATTCACAGAAAGAAGGATAGTTCTCCAAGTAACAACATTTCAAATTTATTCTGCATGTCTTTTGAAAATTTCTGGCTTAACCTGTCATCATCGCTACCAAAAATAATATTATCAATATAAACTTCAATTAATAAAATATTACCTTGACTTACCTTGATGAATAGGTTGTTGTTTGCACTTCCTTTTCTGAACTCTTCCTGCTATAGATACTTATCCAGTCTAGAGTACCATGCTCTAGGAGCCTATTTTAGACCATACAAGGCCTTCTTTAATTTACACACATAGTCTATGTTCTCTGACAACTCAAATCCTTCTGGTTGTTCAATTTAGACTTCTTCTTCAAGTTCCCCATTTAGAAAAGTTGATGTTATGTCCATCTGATATACTTTAACATTTTTGGAGAATGGATAAGCTAAAAGAAAACAAATTGCTTCCATTCTGGCAACTGGGGTAAGTGTCTCTTCAAAGTTGATTCCTTCAATCTATGCATATCCCTTACATACCAATCTATATTTGTTCCTTGTAACCTGACCATATTCATTCAATTTATTCCTGAAAACCCATTTTGTGCCGATCACATTCTTATTCTTTAGTCTCGGAACCAATTCTCAAGTGTCATTTTTCTCTATTTGATACAATTCTTCATCCATGGCCATATTCAAAAATTCATCCTTGCTGGATTATTCAAAACAATTTGGTTCAATTATAGATAAGAGTGCTAGGTGTGTTTGTTCTGGTGAACGGATTTTTCTTCTAGTCTCAACTCTTGCATCTTTGTTTCCAATAATCTGATCTGAAGGATGATTCTTATGTACTCATTTGCTAGGTGTCTTTGGAGATACTTGTTGAACTTGCTCTGTTGCTTCTGTTGGATTCTCTTCATATTCATATTCCTCTTCTACTTCTTTTTCATCTTCTTCTTCGAAAATTTGTTCCATTGATTTGTTTTCTTCTTCCTTTTATTTTGGTTTGCCTGTTTCATCAATTGTTACGTTGATGCTTTCCACAACTTTTTTTAATATTAGATTGTAACACTTGTATGCTTTCCTTGTACTTGAGTAACCAACAAGTATTCCATTGTCCACACGAGAGTCAAATTTTCCCATTCTGTCATCTTTTGTTTTGATGTAGCATTTGTTTCCAAAAACTCTAAAGTGCTTCACATTTGTTGGTCTTCCTTTCCATAGCTCGTAGGGAGTTTTATCGGTGTTGTTTCTGAGCATTACTCTGTTTTGAATGTGAATTGTTGTATGCACTACTTGTGTCCAAAAAATATATTTCAACTTTGAATCCATTATCATTGTTCGAGCCATTTCTTGTACTATCATGTTCTTTCTTTCAACAGCTCCATTCTGTTGAGGTGTCCTAGCGACGGAGAATTGTCTTTTTATTCCATGATTGTTGCAGTAGTCCATAAATTCCTTTGAGGTGAATTATCCTCCATTATCCGATCTTAAGCATTTTATTCTTGAATCCATCTCATTTTCAACCATTTCCTTGTAGATATTGAAGTTTTTAAAAGCTTCTGACTTGTTCTTGAGAAAGAAAAATCCAGTCATTCTTGTATAATCATCAACTAATAACATAAAGTATCTCTCACCTTTTAATCCTTTTGTTGTAGTTGGTTCAACTAGATCAGTATGCACAATTTCCAGTGGTTTTGTTGTTGAATATTCCTTTGATTTGAACCTGGTATTTATTTTCTTTCCTTATTGGCAATTCTTACATAAAGTGTTGTTTGGTTTTGCGATTTGGGGCATTTCTTTGAATGCTTCTCTTTTGTTGACTTTGACAAGGTTATCAAAATGCATGTGACCCATTCTTATGTACCATAGCCAACTTTCATCTCCATTTCCTAGACAACACTTTTCATTTCCAATTTCGCTTAACACATATATGTTTCTTGAAGTTCTTATAGTTGTAGTGACCAATTTCCTTGAACCTTCTTTTCTTATCTCACACTTTTGTGAGTCAAAAGTAACTTTATGATCTTGGTCACACATTTGAATCACACTTAAAAGATTATGTTTCATATCTTCTACTAGTGGAGCAATTTCTTCCTTTTGATTCTTTTCCCCAATTCAGACTATGCATTTTCCAATGATTTTGGTTGAATCATCATTTCCGAAGGAGACTGGTCCATCTCTTTCCTTTCGTAATGTAAGAAACTTGTCTCTATCACATGTCATGTGTTTTGAACATCCATTGTCAACATACCAACCACATTTCTTATGTTTAGCTTGTAGAGCAACTGTGCATTCTTCATTTCTATATTGATCTTGCTTTCTGATCCATGTTGTTTTATGAGGTTCTTGTTTGTGACTCTGTTGAGGTTCTTTAGGAGGAAATTTCATTTTACAATTTTGGCCATGTGTCCAAAATTGTTATATTTGTAACATTCCACTTCAGTGCTAAGAGATTCAAACCTGTTGTAACTTCTTCTCTGTGTTTCACTAGGTCTTCTTGAATAACCCCTTTGTGTATGGCTCTCAAAGTAGTTATTATTCATGTTGTTAGCTTTGCAATTTACATCTTTATGTCCAAAATAATTACATGCATAACATAAACAAAAAAATATATTTTGATACCTGGTAGTTGAAGATCTTCTTAAAGGAGGTGCTCTTATGAATCCTTCTTCTTCTTGAGGCCTATCTATTTGTCCCTGATTCTAAAATTTGAATCTTCTTGGTGGAGGAGTGTCCCTGTTGTTAGCTCCAAAAGTGAATTAGTCACTATGGTTTCATTTTGTTGTTGATAGCATGGTGATTTGTAGTTTTCTTCATTTTGTTTTTAATTTCTTCTAGTGTCAAAACTTAGTTTTTAACTTCATATCTTAGAAATAAGTTGATCCATAAAGGTCTTTTCTATAAAACTTCATGAAAAGACTTTCAATAGCTAACGCATGTTGCAAGGTTGATGATTAGCTGGTGAAAGCAGTGATTTTCAACAGTTAAGGAGTACTTTGCCGCAGACAGTTAGCTGGTGAAAGCGTGGAACACATGTTTTTCCTCCATGTTTTCAGAAATCAAAAGATGACACACTCGACACACGTCACATAATCATTATAAGGCGCTGGTGAAAGCAAATAATGATGAGGATTCTATTATGCACATCTAAATCGGATATCATAGCGGATTGTGTTCGTGAATGCATGCTTCATGAGATAATGGCGTTGGAGATGACGAATTCACATTCATCATCACAGGTAAAGGAGCGATACTACTCAGCTAGCGACATCAAATCGACACTTCATACTCCCAACATGCATTATCCACATGCATATGTTATCGTTTCATATTCGAAAGACAACACCGAGAGTTTTCACTAGCGCCAAACCTGGCTCAAATAAAAAAATTACAGTGACTTTGTTTGCAAAATTGTCTAGGGTTCGAGTTACATATGGAAAGGAAACAAAGTGGTTCATTGTTAAGGAAATAATTAGACAGTCTGTCTTTTTTACAAGCACATCCAGAGGTGCAAAAACGCTTCTCAGACACGGGCTGCATGGGTTATGTTGAAACGTTACAGAATGGATGCCACCAAACAACAACTGAAGCGTTTGCTAAAACGTATGATGGAAACAAAGCCTGTGTGGGTTATTTAGAAATCATAGTTGATGAAGCCACCATTTCTACAACAACCAACTTACCTAGATCAAGCTAGAGTTGGTTCAAGACAACAGCAACCAAGAATCTCAATTTCAGAGCATATCTTAAGACATAATTCAGAAATGTCACATGGAAGAAAAGCATGCCAGTTTCTCATTTGGAGGATGAATGGAAAGACCTGTTCAAAGGAATTCAACTCTATATAACCTCAAAAGACAGGTATGACAAGTTGATGCTATACCATTTCAAGCTCTTAAATCATTTCACAGGGAAAAATCTCCTAAATTTACCTTTCTTCTTTCACAAAAGCCTAACTAAAGTATGTAAAAAGATTAGGGTTGAACCTCTAAGTATGAAAAACACTCTTTGTCATTTCAGCCTGATTAAATTGATAATTCTAGAGGAACTAAGACAAAGAGGAAGGACTTGGCAACATTTTCTTTTTTGGGAAGGCTTTGAAACCCAAACTCAGCCCATGAATGAGAAGAAGAGAGCTGGGAAAAGGCAAGTAACTCCTCAGAGAAGCTCGAGGAAGAGGAGAACTCTTCCAGGACCACCAGAAGATAGGATTTCTGGCATAAAGTCTCACAGATCAAAGAAAAAATTAGATTTTGAAACCACTTCAGAGAAGCCTACAGAAAAGAAGACAAATATTCTAAATCTACCATACACACACTCGGAAACAGAGCTAGAGAAAGAAGATGAAATTTTAGCCATTAAAAGCCCTGAGCACTCCATGGAACTTTCACAGGATTGTGAGACTTTTACTCCCACTGATGAAGGTGAAACATCAAAGAGAAAAAAAGCAAGGAAATCACAAAAAATTAAGCAATTAAAAGAAGTGATTTCTCAACAGGAGGTTTTAGAAAGAGTATTCAAGGCGAGATACAAAACTCTGTCTGAAAATTTCGCAGAGACAAATGAAGCATTTGAGAAGTTGTCTTGTGAAAGTGTCAAAGACAAAAAGAGAAAGAATAAAATCACCAAATATTATAACATTTTATGGTGTTTAGCAAAACACCTTAAGAGGAAAATTAGAAAATTGAAGTAGAAGCATAAGTCGCACCCAGATCTACAAGTGTTAGCCCAGGTTGTTGTGAATATGCAAGGAGATAAAGTAGAGACACACTAATTTTTTGATAAAACAACAGTTTTGGAGGTGAAAGTTTCCTTTTGGCCAAGACAAAACTTTCACCAGTGCAAAGGGTAAATTTACAACCAGTTAGTTGGTGAAAGGAAGAGATTTCACCAGCTAACCAGTGAATCATAAGGCAAATAAGCTGGTGAAAGAATAAAAAGAATTTTTTAAAGCTAAAGATGGATCAAGGTGATTTTCAAGTATTTAAATAAGTTCAAGAGCATCAAAGGATCAATCACTTAGTCAGGAAACACTCAGCGTCAGAGATTCGTGGAGATATTGAAAACCAAATGCTAAATTGATCACCTAAAGTTTCGATTATGATTAATTGAAGAAATCCAGCTACAGAAGACAGGTGCCTTCACCTTTCCATGACAAAACAGAGTCCATAATCTGCTGAAGTACAGATGTCAAAGATTGATATAGAAGACAGTTCGAGTTCTAGCAACTAGTCTTTGTTATTGATTTCCTTAGTTAGTTTTATTTTCTATTTTTAGGTACAGATCCAAGTTTTCAGGATCTTAAAAATTGATTGTAAAAGGCTATAAATGCCTATATTTTCTAAGAGACAAGGGTTCAAATTGGGAATACATTTTGTGCTACTGTATAGACTCTTATTGCATAATAAAATTACAGTCTCCTTTTGCTTTCAATATCAGAAATATTCATGCATCCTTTTCTGTACTCTATTTCAGTTTATCTTAGCTTATAAAGAATGTCATTTCTTTATTGATCTCATAGAATTTAAGTAAAGGATTTCTTACTATCTTGCATTAATCCCTACACCCAGTTGTATTTGGCAATCAAGATTAGTGTTTTTCATCCTCTCCTTTTAAAATACTTGATCTGGTTATTGTTTTCTAAAAGCACTGTTTCATTTGAATGTATGATGAGTTGTCTATTGCATTAATCATTGAGTGATCCCATTGTTCCAAGAATACCTACACATTATTTTCTTAAGTTACCAAGAATCCTTAGCTTACAACCCTAAGGGGTTTCTTGGAGTGATAAAAAATTGACACTGTTGTTGGGGATCGAAATTTAAGTTTTGCTTTCCTGGGATACGACATAGAGTTGATATTTGATGATAGACAAATATTAGATGTTTTATTTGTTGTAATTATCTATCTGGCGACTCCACAAGTTCATCCTGGCTTCTAAGAGGATCATTACTAGGGCGGATCCTCAAGAATCACCTATCACACTAGTGCCCAATACAGAACTAATTCTCAGGAGAGGAAAGACAATTCAGGGTCAAGCCTCAAAATCAAATACATAAGGTAATCCTCTCTTTAGTTATGGAAAATCTACTATAGAAAAATTTGAATTGTTTTCCAACGGTACTGATAAAAAAACAACTGTAAATACTGTAGAAGAACAATCTTTCTTCTATCAATAGGAAAATAGGAATGATGATAAATTGATAGATTCAAATTTGATTGAAAAAGCATCCAAAACTTTGGAAAGAAATCATAGTTCGTCTTCTCTTGAGTCTTTTCATTCACAGCAGAAAGAAGATCATTTAAACATTTATACTATCCTCCTTGTTGTTGAACATCTTCTCCAAGAGTTGTCTGCTAAAGGTGAAGAAAACTTAGCTGGACAACTTGAAAATTTTTGCAGAGCCTCATATCAGACCTCTTTCCCATTAGAAGATTCATCTCCTTCACATTCGCCCAGTGTTGAAGACTCAAAAAAGAAACTATCACCTTTCTCACCCCTGATCATTATGGTTACACCACCTCCTTTGACTAATATGCAATAAATCCTAGCTGCTAGGTATGCACCACTTATATTGCCAAACCCAGTATCATCCATGTCGATAGGAGACTATCAGAAGTATATACCCAAATTCATAGGTGAAGGTGATGTGTCTGCTGAAGAACATATTGAGGATTTCTACAGTTATGCTGAAAACCTTAATATTGAAGAGGAAGATGTTTGGACATGAGATTTTGTCCAAATCTTAGATGGTCGTGCTAGGAAATGGTTCAAAGAACTCCCTGTTGGTTCCATAGATGGAATTGAGCAATTGGATGATACCTTCTTGAAACACTGGGTTATAGAAGAGATTTTGTATACTATATCACAGAATTTAGAAATCTAAGGAAACGAAATGGTGAGTCAGTCTCTGATTTCACTAAAAGGTTTAACCAGATGTATAGTAAAATACTAGCAGAGATAAAACCTTCAGATGCTTCTGCCAAAATCACATATTTTGATGCTTTTGACTCATATTTCTGCTTATTGTTGAGAGAAAGGAGGTCACCTACACTATCTCTGATGTAAGATGTTGCTCTTGAGGTGGAATCAAATATTTTATCCTCTCAAAAGATAAAGGGAAATTCTGATAGGAGAAGGCCAAGGAATGAAGCTTATTCTTCATCAAGTGCTGACCCAAAGTTAGATAAAATGGCTAAGATGCTAGAGTCTCTAACCTCTGAGATATCTAAGCTCAAGATTGAAAATAATTAGCCTGTGAAGGGAAGAGGCACTTATGATTATGTAGGTAGGAACCCAAATCAAAATCCAAACAACTTCAAAAGAAATAATCAACCAACACAGATTTTCCAAAGAGAAAAGAATCCTACCAAAGATCAGAGAATAAAGGCCCCTCTTCAGAATGTTGTGATGGATGAAGATGAAGTTTATTATCAAGAAGATGGAGAAGATAATATTCATTGTGTTGGAGAAGAAACAGGGAAATCTTATCTGACACAACACGACTATGAAGAGGCATTGATGACTAAACAAACAGAGGATAATTCTACTGATGATGGCATTTTTACGATGGAAGATAAGAATAGATATAATCTCCTATCTAAGTCTGATACTACCCAATAGAATACACCAGCCTCTCCCGAAAAGAGCATAGCCCCTATTAAGAAAAAATATCTAACATCGAAGAATCAACAAACATATCCCTCAAAAGAAAAAGCATCAGCTCCTCCAAAGAAGACTGTTGCCCCTGTCAAGTAACAAATTCTGGAAAGTCAAGCCCCTGTTGAACAAAAAATCATTTAGAAAGCTCCTTTAAATGAGGTAAAATTCTCTGATAAAGTCTCTGATAAAGTCCCATATTCTTTCAATTTTGAGGATGAAATACAGAAAATTAAAATTCCCATTCCTCTAGTTGAGTTAATGAAATATGAAATATTCAAAAAGGATATCCTCAAAACTCTGGATCCCAAATCTATATCCCCTTCTACTGATATTCTCAACATATATGATGAAAATCCAACCATTACTCTGGGCCAAATGATAGAATATAGAGATGAAAGTTGTCCTCCCTTTTACATCTCTCTAAATATTCATGAGAAAACATTACATAATTGTTTGTTGGACTCTGGTGCTTCTCACAATTTAATGCCAAAGGAGATTGTGGATGAGCTTGGGCTGGAGATCACCAAGTCTTACCATGATCTTTTCTCTTTTGACTCTTGAAAAGTCAAATGCCTCGAAATTATCAAGGACTTGGCTGTAACTTTAACCCAAGCGTCCGTGAAGACTATGGTTATGGATATAGTAGTGGCAGACATACCACCTAAATTTGGATGTCTGTTATCAAGATCGTGGATGAAGAGGCTATGTGGAACTCTTCAAATGGATCTCTCCTACACTACTATCCCTTTTTTTGGAGGGGTAAATAGAAGGTTATACAAGGAATCACAGCTAGCATATGCAATCAGTGACAAACAAAATCCATCCAATCATCCTATATATTCTATCGACACAGGTATGGGATCTTGTATTTTACAAATTGATGATTCATTACCAGATGCATTGCTTCTTAGAAAGCCCGCAGTTCAGTCCACTGAAGCAGCAGAGGATGATATTGGGACCATGTTCTTTGATGGTGCTTGTACCAAAGAATCAGCAGGAGCAGGGGTAGTATTGATTTCCCCTTCTAAGAAAACTTCTCATTTGACCTTTAAAATTGATTTTAAAGTGACTAACAATATTGCAGAGTATGAGGCACTACTTCTGGGGTTAAATGCAGCCAAAGAGATGGAGATTAAAATATTGCATGTATTCAGAGATGCAGATTTAATCATTCAGTAGGTGAATAAGTCCTTTCAAGCAAAACATGTCAGGTTGAAAGCATATAGAGATGAAGTTTTGAGGGCAATTCATACTTTTGCAGATTTTAAAATTTCATATGTACCCAAAGAAATGAATGAATTGGTTGATTCATTAGTTGTGTCGGCCTGTGCTTTCATACATCCTATGCCTCATAATTTGAATTACGAAATTCAAGTTAAATATAGGCCATCCCTCCTTGATAATGTAAAATTTTGGAAGGTTTTCGAGGACGATGCTGAACTCACTATATTTCTTGCAGTAATAGATGAGTTTGCAAACTTGCAAATTGATCAGCAGAATGAACATGATGATGAAATTGAGAAGCCAAAATTCAGAAGCAAAATCGCAGCACATGAAATAGTACAGCTGTCTACCAATAGAATTCCTAAAGTTTTGGTCCCTTTAGAAAGGTTTTTTTATAATAATGATGTAGCTGTCAAATTGGAAAAAGGGGGAAAAGATTCAAAAGTTTTGCAGTATAATGTAGCCAGTGAATAGGATCCTAAATATGTCAACTTAGCTTCACATTTGACTGACAAAAAAAAAGGCTGATTATGGAGAATTGTTAAAGGAGTTTTCTAACATCTTTGCTTGGCAATATGATGACTTGAAGACTTTCGACATGGAGGTAATTTAGCATAATATCCCCTTAAACAAAGATACCAAACCATTTAGGAAAAAACTTAGATCTTTTAATCCTTTGTTGCTGCCTACAATGGAAAGGGAAATCAAAATACTATTGGATGCTCGCATTATCATACCTCTCAAATATTCATAATGGATTGCAAATCTTGTACTAGTCAAAAAGAAGAATGGAGAGATCAGACTCTGCATGGACTTCAGAAATTTGAATAAGTGCTCTAGGAAGGACAACTACCCTCTGCCCAAAATGGAACATATTTTGCAGAAGGTGTCAGGATCAAAGGTGATGTCTTTTATTGATGGGTCTTCTAGATACAACCAGATTGATGTCCATCCGGAAGATAAAGAAAATACCTCTTTTACTACTCCATGGGGTACGTTTATGTACGAAAATATGCCTTTTGGATTGATGAATGCAGGAGCAAGATTCCAAAGGGCGATGGACATTTCTTTCGTTGGAGAGAAAGATAAATTTGTCTTGATATATCTTGACAATATCACTATTTTTTTGAGCAGCCATGAACTTCATTTGCATCACTTAAAAGAGACATTCCTAAAATGTCGAAGGTATGGCATTTCTCTTAATCCAAAAAAATCAAATTTCGCACTTAAGGAAGGGAAATTACTTGGACATATTGTTTCAGCTGATGGGGTGAAAATCGACCCAAAAAGAGTAGAAGCAATTAAAAATTTGCCTCTTCCTAGATCAAAGAAGGACATTCAGTCTTTCCTTGGGACTATAAACTTTATCATGAGGTTTACAACAAACTTTGTAGAACTCACAAAGAATATTACTGCTATGTTAAGAAATAACTCCGAAGTAAAATGGACTAAAGAAGCCAAACACTCATTCAATGTTATCAAAGAAGCCATTACAACAGCCCTTGTTTTGATCAGCCTCGACTTCGCTAAGGAACTTTATATCTTTTCATTTGCTTCAAAAGATACAATTGCAATAGTACTCTTGTAGAGAAATGTCGATGATCAGGAGCAACCGATTTCCTTCTTCAGTAAAGTCTTGAGGGGTGCAGAGGTGAAGTATGAATTATTGGAGAAACCAACATATGCACTTATCAAGTCATTAAAAGATTTCAAAGTTTACATCCTTCAAGCCAAGGTAATAGCTTACGTACCCTCCAGTTTAGTTAAAGATGTGCTTACACAACCTGACATAGATGGGAAAAGGAGTAAGTGGATAGCAAATTTAATTGAATTTGATGTTGAAATTAAACTGGAAAAACTTGTGAAGGGTCAAGGCCTTGCCAAAGTTCTTGCAGAAGAAAATTGTAAACTGCTCGAAATAAATTTGGTAAGTGTTAATACAGATAATGTTTAGCCTTCAGAGGATAAAAGAAGTGAGGAAATGCAGATCTCAGCTAACCTAGCTAATTGCAAATGGTACAGTCACATTATTCATTTTCTAAAAACTTTATCAGTCCCTTCAGATTTGAAAAAAACACAAGGAAGGGCTTTAAAGCTCAAAGCCATGAATTTCTTCATCAATGGCAACTTATTGTTCTGGAAAAATCCAATAGGCTTATTATTGAGGTGCATAAACCAAGAAGAAGCAGCTAAGGTCATGATTGAGTTTCATAATAGTGAAAGTGGAGGACATCACTATTGGAAGACCACCACACATAAAATCCTAAGATTTGGTTATTACTGGCCATCCTTATTTTTAGATGTGTGTGAGTTTGTGAGAACATGTGACAAGTGCCAAAGATTTGAAAGAAAACATCAACTGAAATCTCTTCCCCTCAGACCTATAGTGGTCGCAGGTCCCTTCCAGCAATGGGGTCTGGACTTCATAGGTGAGATTCACCCGCCTTCTAGCAGTCAGCATAGATGGATCCTTGTTGCCACCAATTATTTTACAAAGTAGATTGAGGCTATTCCTACCAGTAATGCCAATCATACTGTCATCATTAATTTTCTGCAAGAAAATGAATTCACCAGATTTGGTTTCCCTGAGAGAATAGTCACTGATAACGTTGTTGAATTCAAAGATAAGCACTTGGTAAAACTATGTGAAGAATTGGGAATTCAGCTAGTACATTCCACTGCTTACTATCCACAAGGAAATGGCTTAGCTGAGTCATCGAATAAGAGTTTAGTTAGAATTATAAAGAATTTGCTTGAACAAAATACCAGAAGCTGGGATTCCAAGTTGAAATTTGCTTTGTGGGCTGACAGGGTTACAAGTAAAAAGTCAATTGGTACATCCCCCTTCAAGTTGGTATATGGTACTGAAGCCATATTTCCTATTCAACTTGCACTGCCAGTTGCAAATTTTTTACAAGAAACTGACTCTGAACCAAGTGATTTAACCTAGAGAATCCATAATTTGGAAGAGTTGCAGCAAGATAGAGAGCAGCTTTTGGAAAAGATAGAATTACACCAAGGAAAGATGAAGTAGATTTTCGACAAGAAAGTCAAATCAAATAGTTTCAAAACAAGGGAACTAGTCTTAAAATGGGATGTAGTGAAGTAAGAGAAGGAGAAACACGACAAATTTGATGCTCTCTGGGCAGGTCCTTTCGTCATAATGGCAGTTCAGCAGAATAATACCTTTGTTCTCCAAAATCTTGCAGGCAAGGAAGTAGCAGGTGTCCCTTTCAATGGGCGCTTTCTAAAGACCTATTTGTCATAAGGATTTTTCTTAAAGCCCTGTTTCACTTGTACATATTCTTTTCAAATATGTTTTCTTTGTTTTTATCACTTGAATAACTCCATGCCCAATGGTACTGAGAAAAACTATTTTTCAGATTTTCAAATTGTAATAAAGGCTACTGAGTCTAGCTAGGTTCTTGGTGACCTCACAAGGAGGTGTCCATCCCATTTGGAGCCAAATGTTAGCTCCCAAAATGAATCAGTCACTATGGCTTCATTTTGCGGTTGAAAGCATGGTGATATGTAGTTTTCTCTATTTTGTTTTTAATTTCTTCTAGTGTCAAAACTTAGTTTTTAAATTCATATCTTAGAAATAAGTTGATCCATAAAGGTATTTTCTATAAAATTTCATGAAAATACTTTCAACAGCTAATGTGTGTTGCAAGGTTGATGATTAGCTGGTGAAAGCTATGATTTTCAACAGTTAAGGAGTAGTTTCCCGCAGACAGTTAGCTAGTGAAAGTGCGAAACACGTGTTTTTCCTCCATGTTTTTAGGAATCAAAAGATGACACGCTCGACACACATCACATAATCATTATAAGGTGGTGGTGAAAGTGAATAATGATGAGGATTCTGTTATGCATGTCTAAATTGGATATCATAGTGGATCGTGTTCATGAATGCATGCTTCACGAGATAATGGCGTTGGAGATGATGAATTCAAATTCATCATCACCGGTAAAGGAGAGGTATTACTCTGCTGGAAACATCAAATCGACACTTCATACTCCCAACACGCATTATCCACATGCATATGTTGTGGTTTCATATTTGAAAGACAACACCGAGAGTTTTCACCAGCGTCAAACCTGACTCAAACAAGCAAATTACAATGACTTTGCTTGCAAAATTGTTTGGGGTTCGAGTTACAGATGGCAAGGAAATGAAGTGGTTCATTTTTAAGGAAAGAATTAGACAGACTATATTTTTTACAAGCACATCCAGAGGTGCAAAAACGCTTCTCAGACGCAGGTTGCATGGGTTATGTTGAAAAGTTATAGAATGGTTGCCACCAAACAACAGCTGAAGCATTTGCTAAATCGTATGATGGAAACAAAGCCTGTGTGGGTTCTTTAGAAATCATAGTTGATGAAGCCGTCATTGCTACAACAACCATCTTACCTAGATCAAGTCAGAGCTGGTTCAAGACAACAACAACGAAGAATCTCAATTTCAGAGCATATCTTAAGACAGAATTCAGAAATGTCACATGGAAGAAAAGCATGCCAGTTTCTCATTTGGTGGATTAATGGAAAGACCTGTTCAAAGTCATTCAACTCTATATAACCTCAAAAGGTAGGTATGGCAAGATGAATCTATACCATTTCAAGATCTTAGATCATTTCACAAGGAAAACTCTCCTAAATTTAGCTTTCTTCTTTCACAAAATCCTAACTAAAGTATGTAAAAAAAATAGGGCTGAACCTCTAAGTACGAAAAACACTCTTTTTCATTTCGGCCTGATCAAATTGATAATTCTAGAGGAATTAAGACAAAGAGGAAGGACTTGGCAACATTTTCTTTTTTGGGAAGGCTTTGAAACCCAAACTCAACCCATGAATGAGTAGAAGAGAGCTGGGAAAAGGCAATTAACTCCTCAGAGCAGCTCGAGGAAGAGGAGAACTCTTCCAGGACCACCAGAAGATAGGATTTCTAGCATAAAGTCTCACAGATCAAAGAAAAAAATAGATTTTGAAACCACTTCAGAGCAGCTTATAGAAAAGAAGACAAATATTCTAAATCTACCATATACAGACTTAGAAACAGAGCCAAAGAAAGAATACGAAAGTCCAACCATTAAAATCCCTGAACACTCCATGGAATTTGCATAAGATTGTGAGACTTTTACTCCCACTGATGAAGGTGAAACATCAAAGAGCAAAAAATCAAAGAAATCACAAATAATTAAGCAATTAAAAGAAGTGATTGCTCAACAGGAGGTTTTAGAAAGAGTAATCAAGGCGAGATACAAAACTTTGTCTGACAATTTCACAGAGACAAATGCAGTATTTGAGAAGTTGGCTCGTGAAAATGTCAAAGACAAAAAGAGAAAGAAGAAAATCACCAAAGATTATAATAGTTTATGGTGGTTAGCAAAACGCCTTAAGAGAAAAATTAGAAAATTGAAGCAGAAGCATAAGTCAACCCAGATCTACAAGCGCTAGCCCAGGTTGCTGTGAATATGCAAGGAGATAAAGTAGAGACACACTAAGTTTTTGATAAAACAACAGTTTTGGATGTGAAAGTTTCCTTTTGGCCAAGACAGAACTTTCACCAGTGCAAAGGGTAAATTTACAACCAGTTAGCTGGTGAAATTTAGATCTTTCACCAGCTAACCAACGAATCATAAGGAGAATTAGCTGGTGAAAGCATAGAAAGAATTTTTGAAAGCTAAAGATGGAGCAAGGATATTTTCAAGTATTTAAAGAAGTTCAAGAGCATCAAAGGATCAACCACTTAGTCAGGAAACACTCAGCATCAGAGATTCGTGGAGATTTTGAAAACCAAATGCTAAATTGGTCACCTAAAATTTCGATTATGATTAATTGAAGAAATCCAGCTACAAAACACAGGTGTCGTCACCTTTCCATGACACAACAGAGTCTAGAATCTGATGAAGTACATATGTCAAAGATTGATATAGAAGACAGTTCGAGTTCTAGCAACTAGTCTTTGTTATCAATTGCCTTAGTTTTATTTTGTATTTTTAGATACAGATCCAAGTTTTCAGGATCTTAAAAATTGATTGTAAAAGGCTATAAATGCCTATCTTTTCTAAAAGACAAGGGTTCAAATTGGGAATTCATTTTGTGCTACTGTATAGACTCTTATTGCATAATAAAATTACAGTCTCCTTTTGCTTTCAATATCAGAAATATTCATGCATCCTTTTCTGTACTTTATTTCATTTTATCTTAGCTTATAAAGATTGTCATTTCTTTATTGAGCTCATAGACTTGAAGTGAAGTATTTCTTACTATCTTGCATTAAGCCCTACACCCAGTTGTATTTGGAAATCAAGATTAGTGTTCTTCATCATCTCCTTTTAAAACACTTGATCTGATTTTTGTTTTCTAAAAGAATTGTTTGATTTGAATGTATGATGAGTTGTCTATTACATTAATCATTGAGTGATCCCATTGTTCCAAGAATACCTACACATTATTTTCTTAAGTTACCAAGCATCCTTAGCTTACAACCCTAAGGGGTTTCTTGGAGTGATAACACCTGTAATCGTCCTTGTATATCTTTTTATCCCCTTTGATTGTTTATGCATAGATTTTTGGATTTATTTCTTGCTCTGTTGTTTTGGAGATTGATCCATTTTCTGTCTGATTGTATCCAAGTCTGGGCTTGTCAAGATGAGATATTTTACTGTTGATAATTTCATCCATAACTTTTGAGCGATTATGCATATTTTTATTTTGAATATCCTTTCTTAGTGTGACAATCTCTGCTTCCAGGTTTCTAATGATCATGTCCTTTCCTTCTAGTTGTTCTTTGAATGTTTCTTCAATTATTTTATCTTCTTCTATTTGAACCTTCAATTTTGTGATCATTTGTTCTAGTTCTTGAGTGTCTTTTTTCTTATCTAGTTCTGCTTGTAGTTTATTGTTTTTTCTTATTTTCTCTTCTGATAACTTCTATGGAACTCATTAATTCTTCTCATAAGTCAACTTCTTCCTCTTCAATTTCTTCGTCATATGCTTCTTCATATTTTTCTTCAGAGTCTTCTTTATCAACGTCTTCTACTTCCATGAATAAAAATCTCCCTGTTTCACTGTCACAGACTTCATCTTCATCTGATGATGAGATGTCTTCTTTGGTGCAAAATCTTTTCTTGAAAACTTTATTTGTAGTTATTTTACCTTTATATGTTTGTCTGCCTTTTGAGTAACCTTCATCATTTCTCTTTTTCTTATGAGGACATTTGTTAGCAAAATG
>JZKD02S2271283.1:326786-353011 GCA_000966675.3 Picea glauca
ATTTTCAATCTCAACATGCTTCAATTTTTTAAGATTCTCATCTTCTTGTTGAATCATTTCTACTTCATGATTTTCTTCTTCTTAATTGTCATCTCTTTCAATCCTTGGATGAGGAAATTCAAATTCAACATGTCCTACTCCTTCACAATTAAAGCAAAAGAACTGACCTCTATTTTCTTCCTTGAAATATGAGATGTTGTAATCTTCTTCAACTTCTTCTTCTTCTGCTTCTTCCCTTGAATAAAGGTCTTGTAGCTTGTCCCAAATCTGTTTTTCTGATGCACATGATCCCACCATGGATTTCACTGAATCTATCAATCCATCCAAGATGGTATATATTACCAGTTTGTTGTTCCTTTTTGCTTCCTTTTGAGCTACAGTCTTTGGTTTCTTCAAAGCATTGTATCATGAAGCAACTGAGAGCCAAACATCTGCCCCAAAAGATTTCAAGTAAGTTTCCATTTTATTTTTCTAGTATTCAAAATTTCTTCCATCAAATGGTGGAATCCCATTTGGAATGTTGTCTTCCATTTCTACATAGGATCTTCCTTCTAGTGGTTAAACTTTACTAAAGGTAACCCACTCTGATACCAATTGTTGATACTGAGAGGAGGGTGAATCAGTATCAAGTACAATTTAAAACCTTTTTAAACTTATACTTAAACCATTCAACTATATCCAATGAGTGATGAACAATAGTATGAGAGTTACACCAATACACCACAATACACCATGCACAATATATGAGAAATAATCAGTAGTTATTGTTCAAGGTAAGTAATGACTTCCAAAGGTAGCTACAACTTCCAAATGTAAAGGGAGGGATAAACCTCCAAGAGGAAGATACAATCCTCCAATATCAAGAGAGAGTTGAACTCTCCATCCTTTCCCCTTCATTCCACCCAAGAATATATGAGAGATAATAAAACTTTACATTACATCATCACCATCAACCAATCATTACATAAAACCTGATAATGCTTCCTGAGACTTCTTCAATTTCTACAATTCTTCAATTCTTGGAGTACTCTGATCTTGCATATAATATTACTCAATGTATTCTCTGAAACTCCTCCAAGTTTCACTCCTTGAATCCTCCCCCAAAAGAGGTTATAGAAATAATGGTAGACTTTGTTCAATTCTTGTCTATTCAGGAGAGTGAATTTGCACAGAATGCCCCGCGCTCAATAATTAACATCCGATTCTTAAACTCACACACAAGAAACTATATTCCGTACTCTTTATAATGAAATTTGTCCCACTTTATGTGGATTCTCTATGAAGAAGTTATGATTGTTTTACCCGGAACACATGTTTATTGACTAGCTTAAGGACTTGTCACAAACCCTATCTTCCACAGAGTGTATCTCCATAATTATAGTGAATCAAGAGATGAAATTTTTACCAGAGGTACCTTGATATGTCTTATCAATACCATAGCGATTTCACCATCTGAATCGTTCTAAAAAAAATTTATATCAAAAATGGTAAGATGACCTGAAAATAACATACCTTAGAACACATCACCAAAAGACTTCATCCTCCCTTGAAATCTGACCTGCTTTTCTTCTTATTTCCTCTGAAATTCGACTTGTATCAAATGAATGTATAATGATGTTTATTTATACCATTTATGTCACTTCCTTTTAACATTAGGGTCTACCTGACACTTTCTTATTTTGTAATTATTTTCTTTAATTATATTCAGGGCCTACATGTACATCCTTCTTCAATTCTCTTTGTCATCTTAAAAAATTCATTTATCCTTAGCCATGAGGATCCACATGACATGCCACATACCACCGGAAACAACATGATGTATACTATCCATCCATGGGTGTTGTATCTGCATGTGCATTGTCCTTCATGTCAAAATACCTTCATTAATATTACGGTCCAAAACCCATGACTAGGGTTGACATCAATGACAACAACCAATCTTCCAACAAAATCGAATACACATTCGTTGTGTTTTACATTGTTGTTATTGAATTGATAATCCAACACTAGTTTTAATTGATTAAGTCACAGTATTGATTTGTGTGTGATGTGTGGGTATGTGTGGCGTTCCTACAACATGATATGTTGAGTTAATGATTTCTATGACTGTATGTTTTAAATTGTCTAATAGGTGTATTGCAATATGGTAATCATGGTAGGGCCATCCACTGTATATGTTATGGATATTATTTGATTATGCCATCAGAGAGGGTCACAGGTTTTTAAACAAAATGGTTTTGTTGTAAATTTGATCAATTTACGAGAAACAATTGGTCCTACTGTTGTTGCGTCATTGTATTGAATTGATAGCCTAGCATTGTGGATGTTTATATTCAATTATTTAGACCTGTAAAATTAGAGATGATCTCGCATTTTTGTTGAAGTGGTCTGTGTATCCTACAACATTGTATGAGTTGGAATGGTGACTATTTTTACTGTGTGTTTAAATGGAAAGACATGATTATTATATTGATAGTTGTGTCCACTGTGTATGTTTGATGAAAGACATGGGTTCTGAGGTAGTATAGTCTCGTTGCAATTTAACTACTAATTGGAATTGAGGGATGAAATCGGGCATGCTTTTGTGTCTGTGTTTGATTAAGGAAATATTTCATGGAAAGTGGTTGATTGTTGATGTTAAACAGAGTTGAAGTGACTGTGTATTCATTTGGAAATTGTTTTAAAATAGTAAATGGGCAAATAAGAAGAAACATAACTCTTTTACAGGTTGTTCTGGAATGCATGTTGTCTTTTTTGGTGACATTGTGTTGGAAATATGATTACAAATAAGTGAACAAGTCAATGCATAGAATTAATTGAATTATGCATAGTAGTTTTCATTTGTTCACAGTGATTATTTCGTTGGTGTTATTTCCTTTTAGATAATGGTTTTATGGATTACTTAATTAATTTTATGAACAATATCCGCTCTCTTTCCCTACCATTATTTCTCTTTCCGCTAATTACAACCTCATCGCCTTCCCACATTCATTTTTCACTCCCTTTTCTAAAATTTAATTACATTCAAGAAGAATTATGTATTGAAGCAGTTTGAAATCATAGATCTTAGTTGGATCATAGAGATATCTTATTTGGTTTGATTTACAGTTGATTGTTTGTTGTCTTTGAGTAGTAACCATGTTTCTTTTCCCCCTCATTTTATCATGTTTCGCTCAATACAAACCACTCGCATATCCCAGGACCTTTTGTTCAACCTCTGCTCATTGACAATAGTTAAACAATTTATATGGATTGGATTGCATGAGTCTGATATGTTGTTGAGCCAAATTCTATTTCATATTTTTAAGGAGTTGTCATGTATGGTTGTAAAGGAAATATTTTCTAATGAATCATGATGCATGAATGGGATTTTTCAGCTGATGTATCCATGGTAGAGGTAACCGAGGGAGAGGTAATTGGAACAAAGGCCCAAGAAATCTAATATTTTCCATACACTTTGATGTTGACTCGCAAGAGTTAGGCCAGCTATATCAGGCTCGATTTTTCAATTAAATTGGGCAAGGAGTGGTTCAATCTAGGCCTGGAAGGCCTCCCTTCCAAGATCCACAATACCATGGCATTCTTGTACCTCCTCATGTCTCACTGCAACCCAAGTTTCTCGAAAACGATGGATGGCAAGAGATTATCCTCTCGATAATCTCCCAACATCATGGCTGGCCTAATTTGTCCTTACCTTCTCCCCCGCCTATTAACCATATTGTCCAAGCTACACCTGTCCACTCACTAGTTCAATCCTCTCATGCTAGAAAAAGGTTGAAAACTGAGGCCCACCATGCCCTTGACAAAGGAAAATCCATTGTTGCCCCTTCCTCTCCCTCCAATGGCTCTAATAAATATGTGTATTTCCTAATGAATTTGAGGCATGATTATTCTCACGTGATCAGTGAGATTAGGCCTAAAGGCTCAGCGCAGCCAAAGGCAATTCCAGAGCGGTGACAACAACAATCAAGGAAAGATTGCATCTCAGAGTGGAAAATATGGTTTTTGAGTTTTGTTTTATTTATTGTTGATTACAGTTGACTTCAGAAGTTTTGGACAACATGTTTTCTTTGGATATATGAGTAATATATTTTTTGAAAATAATTTCAAATATCAATGAGATAAATGGTCAAACGTGAATGTGATGATGGGAGTCACAAGGAGGGGTGTTTTTCTTAATTAACTAGTTATGTTATGATTGTTAAGAACTAAAGGGAGTCACAAGGGGTCCCACCTACTAGTTATTATTTATTTTAAAAACCTTATTATGATTTATTACTTTTCCCCCTTAAATAAAAAATTGGTTGAGTTTTTAATTAACTTATCTAATGAGGTAGTTCAACTACTTTAACCAATTCTAATTTTCTTAAAGGAAAAAGGAAAGGGAGGAACAAGTGGAGGATATAAGGAGAAGCATACTAAGGTTTGTTCTTTGAGTTTATGTTGAGATAATTCAATTTTCATTCATTCCTAAATTTATCACAAGCCTAATTATTTTTTATGATAGCAGGGTATTATTGTAGACAACAAGATTGAGGGTTGAATTATATCATTCAGACACTTGTTTTTCAGAGGTGTTGATCTATCTTTGATAGTCTGTGTAGACTTGTCTGTTTGTGAATTAGTTTTCATGACTGAAAAAGGTTATTATGCAGAGTCGAGTGGGCAGAAATCTGTGGCAAGCTAATCCATCTTTTAGAGTTCAGTTTCTTTTATTTTTTGTCAGAGGTCTTTTTGCATGTTCCATCGGGTATGTCTAAGTTTGACTTTAGTCTGAAATTTCTGGATGAATTTTTGTAAAGAGAATGACTCTTTAGTGAATTGGAATGAAATAAAGGATTGCTTTATATCTCATTTGTCTTGATTATCATCTTGGTGTCTTTATTTCTATCTCTACATTTATTTCAGCAACTATTATATTCATAAAATCATATTAAAATGAATTTTCCAGCAAGATTTTATTTGTAAAAAAGACTACTCTAAGCACTTGTAATCAATACTTGTGAGTTAGGATTCTATTTTGATGGCTATAAACAAAGGGTGACATTCCTGTCTATTTTTATTTAGCCAAGTAGAATCTGAAAATGCTTGAGTAAGATCATTTCATATCTTTTCCTCAACACATAGCTTCATAGTTTGTGAGGATTTCTCGGTTAAGAGATCAAATACAAGCTATTGAAGAAGCCATCCCAGAAAAAGAAGTTGTGAACATAGCACTCAATGGTCTCTCTAGATCCTGGGATGCATTTTCTATAAGCATGAATACAGGGAAGGAGTTCTCAATGTTAGAATAACTTTTTACCTATTGTGCACAAGAAGCGACAAGGCTAAACTCCAAGGGAAAACCTCAGAAGGAAGAATATTCTCAAGCCTTTGCAAAAAAATTTAAAAGAGATGGAGGTAAGAAAATAATTGATTTGAGAAAGAAGTTCAAGAGGGATATGTCAAAGGTACAATTCTTTGAATGCCTTGATTATGGCCACTAGAATAGGAATTATCCTAAACTAACAAAGAAGAGAAAAGACAAACATCATGAACCAACTTCCAATGATGAAGAACCTTCAAAGAAGACAAAGCATGATGAAACTAATTTCTTCTATTATTTAGCTCTTACTAGAACCATTGAACATGACATGTGGCTAATCAATAGTGGAGCTTCAATGAATATGACAGGTGATCATAATAATTTATCAAGAATGAAGGAAAAGGAGACACCTCATAAAGTGGATCTTGGAGAAAAGGACTCTTATGCAGTCAAGGGAATTGGACAAGCTACTATCAAAATGGAATCAGGTAACTCTATCCATATTAGTAATGTTTTATATGTTCCTGGTTTGAAAACGAATCTAGTATTTATTTCCTATTTGGAGGAGAAAGGAGATAGAGTAGCTTTTGTGGATGGAAAAGTTCTTGTATGGTCTAAATATTCAAAAATAGAAGACGCTAGAGTCATTGTAATTCATTAAGAAAGATTGTATAAACTCCTAGGTCAGAATACTCAAGCTCTAGTACATGATGAAATAAACCCTAGTGAGTTAAGTCATAGAAGGTATGATCACCTTCATTATCAGGCCTTTCCATCCCTAAAATAGATGGTTGTAGGCATACAAGATTTACAATCAGTACATGAAGGTGTGTGTGCAGAGGATGTGCACTTGGGAAGAATATTAAGAAACCATTCCAAGGAGTGAGAATAAATCCAAAGGGATATTAGACCTAATACATTCATATGTGTGTGGTCCTATTCCAATGTAGTATCTAGGAAGATATCTTTACAATGTGATTTTCATAGATGAATTCTCAAGAAATACATGGTTTTATATGTTAAAGAATAAGGATGAAGTATTTAGAAAATTCTAATAATTCAAGGGTGAAGTAGAGAACCTAAAAGACAAGAAGATAAAGATAATAATATCCAATAATGGAGGAGAATACACCTCCAAGGAACTCGTTTCCTTTTGTAAACAATATGGGATTAGTAGGGATCTCATTCTCTCTCACAATCCTCAAACAAAATGGTGTGAATGAAATACAAAATAGAACTATTGAAGAATCAATCAAGGCAATGATGAAGGATCAGAATTTATCTATGTTTCTATGGGGAGAAGTGGTTATGACCATTGTTTACGTTCAAAACAGAAGTCCACATTGCATATTGAAGAACATGACTCCAAAAGAAGCCTTCTCTAGAAAGAAGACAAGTGTTGAACACTTAAGAATATTTGAATGCCATGTCTACATTCATGTTCCCAAGGATAAGAGAAAGAAGTTGGAACCTTCAGGAAATAAAGGTATATTCGTTGGATATAGTGAATCATCAAAAGCTTATAGAATCTATGTTCTAGGTCAACAGAAGGTTGAAATCAACAAAGAAGTAACTTTTTATGAAAGGATTTCATTCAAGAAATCTATAGAAGACTCCATAGACTGCAACAAAGAAGAGTAACATGAAGATACCAAAGAAGAAAATACATGTTCTCCAAAACACCCCAGGGAAGAACAAGAACCACCGCATGAACATGTGGAACCAATTATTACACCTATGACTAGAAAGAGACCAGCATAGCTTGAATCCACCTTGCAGGAAGAAGAAAAGAATAAAGCTCCCAGTGGCACCTTAAGACAAAGAAATAAACCCAAAAGGTTTTCTAGTTATGAAATGGTCATGAAAAGTATTGTGAAGGAAAAACCTTCCACCTTTGAGGAAGTAGTCAAGCAGAAAGAATGGAAGGAATCCATGATGAAAGAATACCAATCTATTATGAAAAATTATGTATGGGAAGTTGTGCCTAGACCTAAAGAGAAGTTTGTAGTTACTTCAAATTGAGTTTACAAGATAAATCATGTTGTAGATGGAAGTATTTATAAATACAAGGCTATATTTGTGGCTAGAGGATTCTCTTAGCAGGAGGGAGAAGATTATGATGATACATTTTCATTGTTTTCCAGATATACATCTATAAGAGAAATCATATATCTAGCGACTTCCATGGGTTGGATTTTACATCATGTGTATGTAAATACCACCTTTCTAAATGGCGTGGTTGAGGAAAAAGTATATATAAATCAACCTCAAGGTTTTGAGGTACACCCAAAAGAAACCCATGTATGCAAATTGAAGACCTTGTATGGACTCAATCAAGCTTCGAGAGCTTGGTATGCATGTATTGATAGCTACTTGACAATAATTGGATTTTCCAAGAGTCATGTCGATCAAAATATCTATTACAAAGTTGTGAATAATGCACCTATGATTCTACTATTATATGTTGATGATTTGTTCCTAATAGGTGTAGAGCCTCTCATTCTTTAGTGTAATAAGGAGCTAGCTACTAAATTTGATATGAAGGATCTTGGTCTCATGCAATAATACTTGGGATTAGAAGTATGGCACAAGCATAGTGAATTCTTCCTAGGACAAGGGAAGTATGTCATAAATATCCTTCAGAATTTTGGGATGATGGATTGCAAATCCATGGAAACTCCCATGATAACAGAATTGAGGAAGTTGAGACTCTGATTCTGATCACATCCCTGTACTAGAAGTTGATTGGTTCCTTGATGTATTTGGTGAATACTAGGCCATACATTTTATTTGTTGTAAACATGTTAAGCTAGTTCTAGGTGGAACCTAGACAAGAGAATTGGATAGCTGCAAAGCATATCATGAGATATCTTCATGGGATGATAACTTATGGTTTGAGATATGCCTCAAATAGTGATATACAATTGCATGGATTTATTGATTTATATTGGGAAGGTAGTGTAGCTAACATAAAGAGTAAGTTTGGTATGTGTTTCAATATGGGATCTATTATGATGTCATGGACTAGTAGAAAATAGAATTTGGTTGCATTGAGCACTACAGAAACAAAGTATATTGCAACTTTTGATGCTTGTATGGAAGTAGTGTGGCTCTGTAAGCTAGTTTCTGGAGTGTTTAATCACGTGTTGGATTCGATCGTGATATATTGTGATAACCAAGTTGTGTGAATCTCTCAAAGAACCCGATGTTCCATTACAGGTTGAATCACATTAAGATCAAGTACTATTTTCTCTGTGATAAAGTCCAGAGGGGAGAAGTGGTTCTCTAGTATATCTCCAATGATGAAAAGAATACATATATGTTGACGAAGCCTTTTTCCAATATAAAGTTTGCGTACTTGAGGGACAAGTTGGGGATCATGGATATTTCTCCCTTGGTTGAAAGGGAGGAGATGACTTCCTTGGTTGGGAGGGAGCACTGATATGTGGCATCATGGAATGTTAGTGAGCTGTAGATATGTATCATGCTAGTAGAGCTTAGAGATGGTCATACAACTTAGAGATGATGCTTGAATCATGCTAGTACATCTCAGATATGATACAAATGGTTTTATTTGATGATACAGTGGCATGAGTATCGTCATGCTAGTACAAATTAGAGTTCGACATACATCTTATAAATGATCTATTAACATCATTCTAGTTATGTTCATGCTAGTACATCTTAGAGACGATGCTAGTGAGCCACATCATTCTAGATATGGAAATACAAGTACAACTTAGATATGACATACAAATTAGATATGATGTATTGACATCATGCTATATATGTCATGCTAGTATAGCTTAGAGATGACTATACAACTTAGAGATGATGCATGGGGATCATGTCATGCCAGATATGGTCATGCGAGTACAACTTAGATGTGGCATACAACTTAGATATGATGCATCGACTTCATGCTAGATATTTCATGCTAGTACAAATTAGAGATGATCATACAACTAAGAGATGACACAGTGAGGCACTGATCTACATCATGTGAGTAACACTTAGAGGTGGACATACAACTTAGAGATGATGAATTGGCATCATGCTAGTTATGTTCATGCTAGTATGAATTAGAGATGATGTAGAGGATACTCCAGATCACACCAATACAACTTAGATATGATGCATTCACATCATGATAGTATGGCTTAGAGGTGATGCGTCTGATGACATTACTGATGGAGGATGATATCAGATGATATGATATGATTGTTGTAGAGATTGTATGTCTCTAAACAATAGTTGTATTCTACTGTGGTGGATTTTCTTCATTGGTAGTGACTTTGGTTCACTGGTTAGTAGTTGTGTGCTACTAGGAGTGGTTGTGTACCATTGGATAGTAGTTTTATACTACCATGAATAGAAATAGTTGTGTCCTATTGGATGGAATTGTTTTGATTTCCATGGAGACCATCACTAGTGTTGGAGATGATTTCTGGCTAGATGGATAGTGATGTTGGTGCTCATGATTTGATCTGTGTGATCGTGAGATAGACTATGTGGCTATGATGATGCTACCGATTGAATGGTATGTTTTTTCTCAATACGATTAACTTTAATACCTCCCTATCTACAAGGGAGTGTTGAAGTTACGATAGTTGTGGCAGGTATTGACCTCTACGTGTAACCTTTGATGAGACTAGAATATTTTGGGAAGCAAGAGAAACCCTAAATGGTTGGTTAAGAACCATAGAAGAAAATTCGACTCAAGAGAATATTTAACATTAATTTATTATCATCCAAGAGAAGAATTTGACCCAGTTAAGTGAATTGGAGAACAATAAATAGAGGGTTCTTGAGCTCATTCGTACTCACCCACTCTCATGACCTCACAAGGACTAGTGGTGTGCATGAATGGAGAAGCGTTACATCTTCTTTAGTAGTGACTTGGTATTTGGTTATGGTTTGGAATTTCCAATTGGTAAGCAATATTTGGAGAGAGGTATGCTACCTTGGTTGGCTATTGGTTCTAGTGATTGCTTTTGAAATTATCTTGTCTGTCAAGTTTAAGGTGCTTGGGAGTGGCCTTTCTGCCTATGGTTCAGTGATGATATAGTGATATTGTCTATGGTGAAATGATCACACCTATTATTTTAATAGGTTTTATCACGGTTCACCACCCTAGGTTACATCCACAAAGATATGGCATTGTTCGCTTCTTTATTCATCTCCATCAAGGTATTGTACTATGTGCATTACATAAGCATTCATAAGTAATAATGGTGAGGATGAAAAGGTCACACTAAGCTCCAAAACTTGCGATCTTACTTTCTATTACAATGCATATCTCTCAAAAACTAACTCATCTCCAAAACTATTTCCACAACTAGATAGCTCAAGCAATAAATCATTCTCAACTACTATCAGGACCAACTCTAACTAGATCTCCTCAGATCTTACAATACATATTTATACTACAAAATTGGGTTAAAACTCATTACAACAATGATCAAAACCCTAACCCACTAACCCTAGGTGAGTTAGGTTTTTCCACTTTCTAAATTCCTACACGTGGTTGGTCTACATCCTTCTTCCTTTGACTTTCATGCTTCCTCATGTTTCTTTTCCCTATTATTCTAGCTCACGCTCCTTTTCTGGTCCATTTTCTAACTGTCTTCCTTGATTGTTTCATTGTTCCCCAAAATGTTTTGCGCCAACAGGCCCCCAAAACTCACTTGTGGCTCGTCCTGAGCCACTAAGGTAGTGTGTGCCTCCTGCATTGACTTTTCCAGCTACTGGAACCTACCTAAAATGTCTTCAACTTTATATTTTCCTTGTGTTCTCTTCTATGCAAAATTATACACAGTCTGCATAGTGATAGGCTCCCTCAACACTTCTTCATTCTCCAATCCAAAATTTTCAACCCGGGCCTTAGATTCATCAATATTTGTCATCATTTTCTCTGCACTTTCTTGCAGTGGCTACAACTACGCCTGCTTTGCCTATTTTTCTTCTTGTATTCTCTTCAATTCTACCTGCAAGTTCTTGACTTCTTGTCCACTCCTCAATCTATTTTTTGTTTTCACCATATTCTTCTTCTTCTTTAAGTCTTGTAGTGTTCTATTTACACCTTCTTCTTTCTTGTCTATTTCCTACAGTTTTCCATCTTCCTACATATCTATCCATAATTGTGTGCTTCTATTGTACAACTCTGTGATTTCCTGAATTCTCTTCACAATACTCTCCTTGTGACTTGTAACCTCTTTCTCCCTTTTTTTTCTTACCTCCAGTGGTGTGCTAGGTGTTAGGAGTGCCATAAAATCTATAATGTGGCCTCTATAGTTCTTCATAGTCTACATTATCTTCTCAATCTTCTCTTCTATAGGTAAACTCTCCACTTCTTGCACACTATCAAGAATTGTTCTAAATAATTCTTCCACCTTTTTCTCCATTCTTCCATTAAGCTTCGTTATTGTATCTCTCTCGAACTTCACCTAATCAATTTTCAATTCTAGTGTCCTATTTACTTCATTGGCCAATTGTAGACTTGTCGCATCTGCGCATGCCCTCATTTGAATCTCATGTGTGACATTGATTTGAAGTTTATATAGTGCCTTTCTTGGAACCTTGGGTAGTTCGAAGTCTAAATGATCAATGTCCTTTAATGGTTTCTACATTGTCTCCTCATCCACCTGCAACATCTCTTGAGTTATGCAAACATTTTCACTCTCCATTGATATTATATGTACTATCCCCTATTCTAGAACTGATCTTTCTTGAGAATGTTTTCGTTGCACCTGTTCTTTTTGTTGTGTTGTATTGATTTGTAGTTTTTCCAGTGCCTCCTTAACCTCTTTCAACTTATTAAATATTTTTTCCATTTTCTTCTCTGCATCATAGCACGCCTCTGTTGCATGGTCCTATACTTTCTCTACAACCAAATCTGCATCATCATATGTCAATGTGAGTTGAGGAACTCCCTTATGTGCATATGGCTTCTTGCACTAGCCTACTTCTTGCAATACTTTCCTCTTCATGGGTAGTGTCTTTGTCTGTGTTGTTGTACCTAGGATGTCCGTGCATGGAATATCTCCTCCTATTAGTTCCACCTACATAGGAACATTATTATCCTTCTATATTCCTCCATTTGTTACTTTTTCACGCTCCTTCTCTTACACTGAAGGTTTGGGGATATGGTTCTTCTACCTTGGATTTCTAACTATTGCACTCCCCCATGTTTCCTTCACGCATTATTTTTCCTTACTTATATGTGTTGTTGGATTGTTTGGCTTCTAGGAAGTGCCAGATTCTACTTGCTGCTTACCTTTTGGTACCTTCTTGGAAACTATTGGTACCTTCCATTCTTCATGCCAGTCTTTCATGGCCCACTACACTTCCTCTCTTGTCACACAATACCTCAATTGTAGCCATACCTTCATGGGATCCCTTTAGGCCTGAATACACATTTTGTGTCTGGAAACCTGAAATTTATCTATGCCTTGATGCTCTTCCACCACTTCTGGTGGTATCATTCATGTATCAACCAAATTTTCCTGCATCTCTTCATAATACATAGCAAATATGTTGGAATTTTCCTTCCTTTGTTTTTCATCTGAAGTGTGCCACAATGTTGCATACTTTGTTGCATGACACAAAGATATTGTATTTGGGTTCTCCCTAACCCATCAAATCTATCAATATAATAAACCATGCATAGTGGAACTTGGTTTAAATATCTCGTGCATCCTTTCATTCATCCAAAAAAAAATTCAGTAAATATTAGGTCTAACTGAGTAGAATCCCCTTCGTGCACTGTGTGGTTGTTGTTATGACTCTTGTAGGTGATTCTTCCTTGCAACATTTCCTTATAAGTTTACAAGCCATCATATTGGTCTCTAATATGGTTTCTGGTTCACTGACTTTGTTAACGATTAACCCCTTGGATCCTCTATCAATGTTATATTTCTTCTTCATCTCCTCTGCCAGAGATTTCTCCTTTGTCTTTTCATCTATAATTGTTCTACCTTTTCTACATCTGTTGGAAAACCTATGATTTCTACAATTAAATATACATCTATTGATATTGATTTGTCCATCCATAGAACACCCCCATGCACTAAGTCCAATAGTTGTTTCCCATAGGAATTTACATCTTTGCATCTCCCAAAGTGGGGAATTTCCAACATGTTCATGATACATGTGTTATAAAATATTTCAATCCACTTCCTTGGCTCTAAAATCGAAACCCCTGATGGACCTGTACCTTTTCCCTCCATATATACTTGTGGTGAAAACTCAGGGAACTTCTTGTCTACAATATCATGGTCCACATACTTCAGTTTATCCACACATCCTAACATGCCATGAAGGATCTTGACTCCTTCAAGTATGCGCGACAATGTCAATGTTGTTTCTTTTTATTTCCACGATGCTCTTTATACTGTCTCTTTTCCCTTTTTCTTTGATGTCATTGTCAATGGCCCTTCTTCTCGATGTGTATCCTCTTCATCTTCTGCATTTGAATCTTATTGTCTTGTAACATCTTTCACCAGTACTTCCTTCGACTATTGTGTTGGCTCTACGATAGGTTGTTGTATTTATTTGGCCTATCCTCTAGGCCCATATGACTCTCATCATTATTCTCATTCATCTTCTATGGTGCTCCTAATCCAAGTTTTTTCCCAAGGTTATGCTCTATCCTAGGGTTTCCTATTTATCCCTGCGTCTCGACCTCCATTTCTTCTGTCATTGGATCCTATTCTTCGACCATGGTAGTACTAATTGGTTCAATGATGGGATATGGGATTGCATCAACATCTACCGGTGCTTCTAACTGAATAGGGTTTTTTTCTTCAACTGATTTCTCCTGTGGAGATCTTGTGGCACTGCATGTTTTTCTTGCAGTTCGACTGGGAGCTCTGACCTTTAGTGGCTCCATTTTGTTAAATCTAGAGTGGGATCCTCTGAATATTCACTGAATACATTGAAAATTCATGCTCGTACTGATTTTTCTCTCCTTATCTCTCATTTTCACCAAGTCACAATGAGTCTTCTCCTTCAAATTTTCCACTTTTATAGTCATGACATAAATGCTCTGTCGCGCTATACGTTTTTGGCCACTTCCTTTTTATGGTTGATTTATTTCTCTTTGTGAGACTTTTTTTTCTTCTAGTCACCTTTCCCTAGCGTGCATCATCTTCAAGTTCTTTCCATACCAATTGTTGTATTTTTCACGCTGAATCATCTAACTGCATGCAAAACACTTATCCATCTACTACATTTTTTTGTATTTTTCTTCTTTTTCCCACTTTTTCTCTTTCTTTTCTTCTTTTTCCACTTTTTTCTTTCTTTTTCAATTTCTACTATATACACTATGTACAACTCTACTTTTTTTGTGCTGCAACTACTAAGGGTTACTGGATCGACTATCCCTATATAGTTTTAGTCACCATTCACCAATCCTTGCATCTCTTTTCCTATTAGTTGCGCAACACCTCCATTTGTGACATAATTTATCTCATATGGCCCTAGTCAATGAATCCTGAATTTCTCTGGGTGTTATAAGTATTTACTATCATAGAGGACACCCATATCTCCTTCCTTAAAGTTGTTCTTATTTGTGTGTCTATCATGCCGATCTTTATCATTTTCTTTCTGTACTTCCTGATGAAAACTAGCCATAATCCTATCTTCTTCTAATTCCATAATTAGAGACAATATTTCTTGAATTGCGACTCTTTTTGTCATGTTTGTAATGGATTCAATGCGTAGAATATGTATCAAATATTCGAAAGGGACTATTGCTTCCTGAACATACACCAATATGAAAGGTGTCTACCCTGTGAGTTTCTTGCATGTAGTTCTATAAGCCCATAATATTGTTGGTATCTTCAAATATCAATCATTCCTATTCACATTACAAATTTTAGTTAAGGCATTCTCCAAAATCTTATGAAATGCTTCCACTGTTCCATTAGCTTGAGGATGCTATGAATTTCTCTTCTGATGGTGTATCTAAAATTCTTCAGTGATTTCCTGGATGGTACTATTGATAAAATGAGTTCCCTGATCACTCATAAGAATCGTAGGGAATAAAAATCTTGTAATTACATGTTCAAATAGGAAGTGCACTGCAATATTTGAACTACAATATTTTATTGTTGTTGCTTCATACCATATGGCTAAGTGTTATGTCACTGTAATAATATCCTTTCTCCTGATCTTCTAGATGGTGGGTTAATTGGACCTACAAATTCTACTGCCCATTTTTCAAACACTTGAAGAGTTACTTTAGGTATTAATGGCATCTCATCCCTCCTAGAAGGTTTTCCTATCATATGATAGATATCACAAGCCTAAAAATACTATTTTTCATCCTTAGAAACTATTGGCCACCATAATCTTGTGTGTAATATCTTTTATGCGGTAGCCTTCCCTACATAATGTCCTCCAACTATTCCTTCATCTATTTCTGCTAAGATGATAGGAAGTTAATGTTCCATAACACGTCTCTTTAAAATATTGTCTGCACATATTTTATACAATTTTCCTACAATAAGTTGATAATCTACAGTTCTAACCACCAAATTCTTCATTTGCGCAATGTTGTATTCCGTTGGGGAAAATCCTGAACTAAAAAATTCAATGATATCAGTAAAATATTCATCAACAATATGCATTGAAAATATTTGTGCATCAGTAAAAAATTTCCTCCAAACTTCTTGGTCCTTCTCCATTGGTTATCCTGGACAGATGTTCTATCCCTACATTCAATCTTCCAAGTTTCACAACTACTTCAAAATCAACCTTATGAAATAACAACAACCATCTACATATTCTTCCCCCCAACACTGGCTTGGTGACTAGGTATTTAAGAGAAGAGTGATCTATGAAAATATTGAAATGTTGTCCTGGTAAATAATGTATTAACTTCTACAATGCATACACCATATCCAAACCTTCTCTTTTTGTTTTATTATAATTCTATTATGATTCTGACAGTTTCCTACCTGCAAATTCTATTGGGTGATCTATGTCACCTTCTCCTCAATGTGTTAATACTACTCCAAGTGCTATTGAAGATGCATTCACATGATCATGGAACTCTTTTGACCAATTTGAAACACCAAAATTAGCATTGTCACCATTTTCTCCTTCAAGATGTCCAAACTCTATTGGCACTCATCATTCCATTGAAGCTTGATATCCTTCTTTAACAATTTCTCCATGGGCGCAGTAATTTTTGCATATCTCTTTATAAAAAAATTAGTGTAGCCTATATGACCAAGTGTAGCTCTCAATTGGTGGACTGACTTAGGTGGTGGTAAATTAATAATGACATCAATCTTGGAAGGATCAACCAACAAACCATGTTTACACACCATATGTCATATAAAAATTCCAAATGGTGCATTGAATATGCATATCTTAATGTTCAAAGAGATTTGACAATGTCTACATATTTCTACCATCAATCTTAAAATTTCCACATGATCCTTTAATAAACTAAATATTGTCCAATTATCTAGATAAACCTCCAAAAACTTATGTATAAAATATTTAAATACATCTACCACTACCCTTGAAAAAATAGAAGGGGAATTATTCAATCCAAAGGGCATCATTGTGTACTGATATGACCCCCATTATGTAGAAAATTTCATCTTATAATGATCCTCTGGTGCTATTCTGATCTGGTGATACCCTAAAAATCCTTCAATAAATGAGTATGCTTCTTGTCCTCCTACATTATCCAATACTTCATCTGTAAATGGATTAGGGAAGGGATCATGTAGACATACATTATTTAACTTCCTCAAGTCTACACAGATCCTTATTCCCCCTTGTTTCTTCTCTTGAGCTACCATATGGCTAATCCACTCAGATCTTCTACAAGTTCTATTATCCCAGCCTCTAACATTTTATCAATATTTTCCTTCACTTTTTGTTTATGTAATGGATTCAATCTATATGGTCTATATATTATTGGTATAACATCTGGTATCAATGGGATTTTTATCTCTCCAATTTCTCTTGCTACCCCTTTCATTTCTGAAAATGTCATTAGAAACAAATCACTATACTCACACAGTAACTCTATTATTCTTTCCACTGTCTAGTTATCCCAATAGTCACCAATACTTGCAATCTTTGGATTCTCTTTTCTTCCAATATTTACCTTCATTATATTCATTGGTGTAACAAATTATTCTAAATCTAACTTTGGACCTTCTACTTCTCTTTCCCATTCAACTTTTGTAATTTGAATATCATGCGAGTTTCCTTCTACGAGGTCTTCTTTTGCGATGTGGTAGTAGTGTGACATCTATCTGATTATGTGTCAATTTTCATTTTCATAAGTTGTTACAATTTCAACTTATGCTTCTTCATAGACATTATGTTTTATCAACTTTAGTGTTGCATCCATTATTGGATTCTCATATTCAAATGCAAATGTGATCACAAAATGTTTCCGCAAATCTTTCTAGTTTGCAGTTCCTCTGTGGAGTTCCAATTCTATATATCGATTCTTCGGGATGCCTTCTAATGTATGAATAAACTAATGTCGACACTCCTCTATTGGTACCAATATCCATTGGTTTATACACCTATTTATATGTTCTCTAGGTTGTCCTATTCCATCATATTTCTCCATATCTTTCTTCTCTTGTTCTATCCCAAATCTAATGTGCAGTAATATTTTTTATTGATACCAATTTTGAATCTTCTCTTTATGAGAACCCCGCCAATGCACAAGTGTTTCTTTCAAGGAAATGTCCAAAACTAGTAACCTTTTACTTTCCAAAACTTCTAACTCAAACATTGTTAAAAAAAATTCTAAATTATTCTCACCATAAAACGTTGGAGGTTCTCTTACCTCTGTGCCAAACCATATTAGTGCGCACGTCATTCTTGCACATATTCTGGTGGGTATATCATGTAAGAGGTTTTTCCAATTCTGCAGTCTTGTGTCATAATGTGAAGCACAAGAACTAATGCTTCTCAATCTAAGAATTCCATCTGTTGTTAGGTTAACATAATCTTCCTTGCACGTGGTAGTTCTATACAACTAGTTTAACTCTTCTGTGATGAAGTTATCTTTTGTAGTTTCAACATATCTTCCTCCTTATGAAGGATCTAATGGTGCAATGAATCTACATTCTCCCGATTCAAATATCATTTTCCTAATATTCAAATTGATGATACCTTGATTATGAAATGCCCAATCTAGTCCCAACAATGTTCGATATAGTGTAGTGTTATCCACTATATCAATTACCTAAGAGTTTGTCACAGTGCGCACACCATCTAAATCCACGAGAATTCATTCAGTCTACCAATTGGTATCACCCTATGTTGATTTTCCAAATTCAGTTGAATAGGTGAATATCCCCATGTAGGTTCCCCCATACATTAACATGTTCTCTTAGGAAAAACATTTACTTCAAACCCCAAATATAGTATGATGTCACCCATGTTAAAGTCTCCAATATTTTCATTCAATCTTAACTCCCTATTTGTTCTTGTCTTCCTATAGATATGATTTACTTTCTTCTGTTCTAGTTTTATTGCTTCTCCATAATTGCACTTTTGTAACAAGCCTTGTAACATTTGTATAGATGTTTTATGATTCAAAAACTTCAAGAAAGACCCAAAAAAGTTTTCTAGATTACTTACATGTTATGAAGACTGATCTCTATTGGTATCATCAAATAGATGAGGCATATCATATACTAGTAAATCATCCCTTAGCTTCATACCTGAAGTAGAGGCAATATTATCCTTCAAAATTTCTTGTCTCCCCTCCTTAAATGTCTCTTTCGCCTTTCGTGCATCAAAATATTGTTGCGGTGTTGTATTCTTGCTAAACTAATAGTGTTGGTTATGATCCTGCTTTGTTGTATCTGCTCCTATCTTGGTTACACCTATAGTAACTATATTGATCTTCTTCCAATCATCTTCTATAGTTTCCACAACAATCCATTGAACATTTTAGTTGTTCTGATTCCTCATTTCCTATATTTGTTTATCAAAAGTGTCAGACAATCTTGTGTATTATGATTTGTTACATGACAATACATGCATGTCATTGGTGGTAGTGGACAATCCCTTGCATAATGTCCAAGTTGCTAACAATTGTGATAGGTTACTAGGCCTATGCCTCTTCCAAATCCTCTTCCTCCATGACCTCCTCCTATGAATTATCCCATGTTGCCTTGATTAACTATGCACAGTGTTTTATACTATGGTACTTGATTATATTGTGGTGGTGCTACAAATTGTTGTGCATTATTATATTGCGGTGGCGTTGTAAACTCTTGTGTATTATTATACTATGGTGGCACTGCAAACTGTTGTGAATTATTATACTACAGTTGTGCTGTAAATTTCTACATAGGTGGACCTATCATTGGTTCAAATTGAATCCTATATGTATCTAAAGTCCTCTCCTTTATCATTTCCAATGTTCGAAAATCCTTTTTCTCATGTCCTATAGACTTGCAAAAATTGCAGAGTTTACTCTTAGGCAATTTTTGATACTTTTTAATCATGAGAAAATGATAGGGATCATGTCCATGTGTTCTACACATTTCACACCATGCTTCCCTTGTAGGTAAGGGATTCAAAAATCCTGCTCCCAAGTTATGTGTAATTGTTGGACACCCATTCTTATGATGTCCTTTTGTTATGTATAAGGTATACCATACAACTTCCATTTTCTCCTTTCCTTTGTTTTGATTCAACTGAAATGTTATATTCTTCAGGTCGTCTCTCAACTCTTCTATAGATGGATCTGTGTGTTTATACTAATTTTATTCCAATTGCAAGGCTTCTTGCAGAGCCTCATCCCGAGTCTAGAAATTATGTTGCCTCAATGGATATTTAAGATGTGCCAATAATGAATTAATGAATAGGTACAAATGTTTCATATATGTGATGGGGTATTTCAACTTGCCTTTCAATTGTTTGAATTAATGGTCTATTTCCCAAACCGAATCTCATGGATTCTATTTGATTTATATCATCTCATTCATGTATTGATCCTGTGAACTTGGTTTCTAGAATTCATTGATTAGTTCCTTCTTTACATCTATGTCAGTTGTAGCTGCTCCTTGCGGAATTTTTACTGAGAGCCTATATACCAGTCCAATGTGTAGTATTTGAATGTGATTTCAAGTTGTGCTACTTTTGTATCTTCATCTGTGACTTTTTTAGTTGCCCAAATCTCCTCACAAATAAATAAATTCTTCTCTGGGTCCTCCGATCCTTCTCCATGAAACTATGGTAACTGAATAGTTGGATCCTATCCTTCCATTGTAAAATTTATTGTACTGCCTTCGCACGGTGTAGATATATGACTACTTCTAACTGAATTTTTACTTCCACTTGAACTTCCGCTGGACCCTCATCCTAGTAAAATCCTTTTTTCTACTGATTGGTGGTTGTCTAAATGATTCTCTCACTTAAAATGTCTTCTTTTCACATGGGGTTATCGTTTCCACACTAATTTAGATCTAGAATAGAGAACCTTCTTCTGTGTCAGACCCTTGACCTATGGTTTTGATATCATATGTGGTGCACATGATTTCCTCAATCTACTTAGTAGCATGGAGATCCTCTACCTCCTTTTCCTCACTATCCAATTCCTCTCACTTGGATACTGCCTATTGATCTTATAATGGTAGGGTATTTCATTGCATGTATTTCCCACTCTGTCCATTATTTACTTTATCTAATATTCATCCATCATAATGGGTTCCATTGCTTCCTTCTTCTGAACTTTATCCAAGTCCTTCTCCATATCTCAGATCATCATTAGTGCTTCCCCCAGTCCCCCCATGCACTCAGACTGATTTAGTTCTTTGACTCCAATGTCATCACTCCTTTATCATGCAATAAAATGTTGATCAACATGTAAAGTGATCGAATATACGTTCCTCTTGGTCCCTTTAAAAGATCCTCCTCTGCAAAAGTGTAATACTTTGCAGTATACTGCAAACTCAATAATAAATCTTGCTATAATGTTGTCTATCCAGAAATTGACTACACATGTGAATTTATTATTGACTCTCTATATCCATGAAATATTCTCATTAGTCCAATATACTGGTCTTATCCGATTAGCTAGATTATTTTCCTTCAGTCCCGGTATCCTTTCCTGCGACAGTTCTAGAAAATAACAGAAAAATTCCTCATGAATATCAGTAAAAATATACCTTTCCAAATATTGGTGTATTGTATACTTGGAGCTTCTATTGTTCGTCTGCATGAACTCGAGCACTTTTGTTTCCAACCATCTGTCAATCTCCTTGTAACACCTTGTTTCCCCCAGCTTGTAAATATAACTGGACTGGCCAAGAACTATGGCAAACTCATAAATGTGAATATGTGATGTAAATGGACCTTGAGGAAAAGGTCAATGAATGTGAATAACATTTTGAATTATTGCAAGACCGTTGAGAGGGGATGTGCAGAAAAAGAGACCACGATGGCGGTGGAAGGA
The DNA here is from genome assembly GCA_000966675.3 of Picea glauca. Classification (NCBI taxonomy): domain Eukaryota; kingdom Viridiplantae; phylum Streptophyta; class Pinopsida; order Pinales; family Pinaceae; genus Picea; species Picea glauca. The sequence goes on from JZKD02S2271283.1 coordinate 348,548, forward strand.
ACCTAGAAAGGTGGCGTTAACTTCCACCGAGAATTAACACCGTATTTGGACTCCACTGGACTGGAGAACCAAAAGCAGATCATTGGCCTCGAATTTAATGTCTCACAGGCTGGTAGGCGGATGGCTTAGTGAGGGATGGGATGGTGAACCGCCCATATGTAGAGTCGTCAGGCCTAATCATATGGGAGGGGAATCGTGCCACACACAACCTCACAAGAGGATAAGTTTTGAGGTAGAAGCGATTTGGAGGGGAAGACGCGAGGGGAACTCTGGCATTACGTAGAGTGAGGGATAGCAGAGAGGAAGGATTGCAACCTTCGCTCCTGGTCACTGGCAGAAGGTAGAAGCGATTTGGAGGGGCAGACGTGAGGGGAACTCTGGAATTACGTAGAGTGAGTGATAACAGAGAGGAAGGATTGCAACCTTCGCTCCTGCTCACTGGTAGATAGAGAGATGCAGTCTCAACAACATCGTGGTCTCAGCTCGGGGGTGGCTAGTGGTAAATCCATTGGGAGTCACTGATCCTATGGTTGGGTGGAAATGAGCACCCCTCTCAGTAGTTGCACCCACTTCTGGTGGTATTTCTGAGAGGAAACCATGCACGACTTACATTGATAAATAAATCTAAGTATGCCTAGATTCAACTAAGTTAGGCTTCCAGCCCTTTCTTGAGAAGTTTTTTCCCCTTATCCGTCTCCAGGAAAGCCCCGGAATAGATCTCTTGTAGAGATTCCCTCCTAGGAAAGGTTTTCCAAGAACCTGGAAAAAGGACTTGAATGGGCAAGTCTTAATAACCCTGTATGAGGAGGAATGACCCTCTTAAGGTTCCGAGGTAGTAGCGTAGGGATAAGCAACAAATCAACGAATGATCTCTCGTCGGATGACCCATAGTCATTTGCGATCATTAGATTGATGAGAGTAACAAGGGCGTTACATACCATGACCCTTTTTCCCTTTATCTTCATGAACAATGAGGAAATCAGGATCGCAGATCCCAAGGTCCATGAGAACATTTGGACCATTTCTCTTTCCACTTCCACGAAGTAGTGGAAGAGTGTGCATGGTGGGACAAATATGAGCCATCAGATCTTCAGCAGATACCTGTCAGCCGTTGGATCAGGAGAAGATGCTTAGAGTTTAGTCTCTGGAGTGTGCGCAGAAGAAGAGATCTGGACCGTCAGATCTGGGTCCAAATACCCGACAGTCATTGGATCTGTCAGGAGTCGTGTGGGAGTTAAACTCACATAGTCATAGGTAAAATCCTGGGGTCATCAGGATATCATCATTCCCGTGGACAAGGGATCGGGGAAGTCCATAGTGAAAAACTCGACACAAATCCGAGCTATCAGTTTGGGAAGATAGGTGTCAGAAATCTGAAGAGAGTCGGGATATTCGACATTGGGAAATTGGAGTTCCTGAGGTTGAAAGAATTGGGACATCACAAGTCTTGAAATCCTGGAGAAATCAGGACCGTCCATCAGAGGAGGATGCATGGCAGCAATCGGTGCCATCGGGGAAAGTCCCGAAAGGAAGTTTTCGATCGGCGTTTGGGTCATTGGGATATCAGGGATCCTGGTGAAAAAGTGTTTATGCAGGATGGAATCGTGAAGTCTGAAACCCCGATGAGTGGGAGCCAGCTGTCAGCACAACAGAAAAGGAAGGAAGCACCATTGTGTGGGCCAACTGTCAACATGGAGGAGAGTCGAGGTTTGAGGGATCGACAGTCCCGTAGGAAAATTCTTTTCGACGTTTGAAACCCCGAACCCCGAGGGAGATCAGGGACCGTTGATCCATTAGACGATCATGGTCGTTGATTAGTCTAAAGGAGGGAAGGAGTTGCTAGCTGTCAGCATAGTGGGGAGTTAGGATTTGAGGGATCGTGAATCCTGAGGACGATTGCACCTTGGCATTGGAAACCCCGAAGCCTCGATAGGTAATATGACTGCAGTCATATAGAGGAGGTCACGTGGACCAAGAGTCTAATCTGGAGAGCTAATGGAAATTAAAGCTCATCGAGAATTTGAAACGCAAAACCCCGGAAGGAGGTAAGACTGCGGTCATGGGGATAGTGGTCATATGGGCCAAGAGCCTAGCTAGGGGAGCTAGTGCGTAAAGAGCACGTCAGGATTCGAGGGATCATGAATCCTGAGGACAAGTGCATTTTGGCACTTGAAAGTCCGAAACCTCGATAGGAGGATATAAAGTTGCGGTCTTATGAGAGAGGTCATATGAACTGGAGGGCATAGCTAGGAGGGGCTAAGGTCAGAAGAGATCTCATCAGAGATCAGGGAATCGAGAGCATAGGAACTCTCGACATCAGAAAGAATGAAACCCCGAAAACCTTGAAATTGTCATCAGGAAAGACCATGGTTATGATCAGAAAGTCGGGTAGGTGCATGAAAGACCTGTGGATCGGGGATTGCCATTTTGTTGTTGCAAGCTTCTTGAATTCTCATTATTGATAATTCAACGAAAAAATTTGATTTTAGGTAGTGGGTATGTTACAAAGTGGTATCATAGCATGGTTACAACACTCAGCCTGATTGGGCTCATGCACGAATCATGCATAAACTCCGTTCGAAGCACTCCTATGAGGAGTAACCCCATAACTTAACTCTCTTGTCCAGCATTAAAAACTTGGAAAATGAGAACATGACTGTGTATGCATGTGAAAGAGTTATGAATTTATGCGCAAATTATAAAAATGAATTTAACTCTTGACTAATAGCCAGCGTTTGTCTTTTCACTCAAGCGGATGATCAACCATGGGAATCTACATACGCAGAGTATGGTGACTCACCAAGAGGTGGGAGAAGGCTCCCACAATAGAGACAAAGAGTCTGACAAAAGAAGAGCAATAGGAACCCCTCCAGACCTAGCTGAGACTGTGAGGAGTCTCATGGTTGAATCGCAAAGCTGCAAGGCCGATAATGAAAGGATGATGAAAGAACAAGAAAATCAAACCAAAATTAATGCAGTTCTACTACAGAGCTTATCCGACCTACAACGACAAATGCAGCATGAACCTGAGATGCAAAATCACGGTCGTGTCAGTGGCCATACTGAGAGAAGCACATCTAGAAAGGTCCACCCCAGAGGTAAAGGACCAATGCCAGATGATTCCACAGAAAAGGAAGCTGGTGATTCAAAAGGCTCTTCCAGCAGTAAGACCAGTTCCTATTCTCGAAGAAAATAGAAGAAACAAAAGACTTCCAAGAGTCATAAATTTGAGGAATTCGGGAAGGCCAAACCTCCCTCCTTCGACGGTGAGATAAAGAAGGGAGAGGAAGTTGAAGCATGGCTACTTGGATTGAGAAATATTTCAGAGTCCATGATTTTTCAGAGAATTTGAAGGCCCGAGTGGCCACTTTCAATCTGAACGGAAGGGCTTCCATCTAGTGGGAAGACCTTAAGAATATGAAAGGGGTCCACGAGGAGGACCTGTCTTGGAAACTGTTTGAGAAGTACTTCTGAAAGAAGTATTTGTTGGAAATATATTTCGATGAGAAGGCTAAAGAGTTTTATGAACTCAAACTGGGACAAATTACTATGGAGGAATATGTCAACAAATTCCTCGACTTATTGAGATATGTACCCTACATCAAAGTAGAGAAGGTGAAGGCGCAATGCTTCATCAGTGGGCTACCCAAGGAATACTGGAACCGAATTGAATTTGACAAGACAAAGACCTTAGAAGACACTATAAGAAAGGAAACATATTGTCATGAACAATATGGACATCGGGCAGAGTCTCGTGGAGACTGGAAACAGAAGAGTGGTTTGAAATTTCAGAAAAAGGGGATTAAATCCTCAGAATTTAAGAGCTACAATAAGAAACCCAGAATGAACTTTCCAACCCAGAGTGTACTTCAACAGAACTTCCCCTCAGTGGATGGAAATAAAACTTCTGGACCTATACCAGTAAAGACTAATAACCCAAAGAAAGAACCTCTGAAATGTTGGGGTTGTGGAGAAGAGCATCTCTTGAGAGACTATCCACACCGACAACAGAACAGTCGGAAAATTTATAACATGCAGGAAGCTACCACAGTCAATGATGTGGCAAGGAGTGTGTCGCAAATTTATGCAACCTTGGATAATAACCAAGCTGACCACCAAGCTTCAGTCGTGGAAATAGAAGGTATGATTTCCAACCATCTGGTGTCTGTTTTGATTGACCCTGGTTCAAATCTGAGTTATATATCCCCTAGAGTTGTTGATAAGTGTAAGTTGCAGCCACAAAAGCAAACTAAGCCATGGTTGGTACAGTTAGCCACTGGCACCAAGAGAAAGGTAGTAGAGGTCATACCAGCTTGCCAATTTATGATGGGTGAATTCCCCACCCAAGCAACCCTTAATGTATTACCCCTGGGATCGTACGATATGTTGATCGGTATGGACTGGCTGGCTGCCCATAAAGCCAAATTGGACTGTTACCATAAAACCTTAGAATGTGTGAGCAAA
>JZKD02S2271283.1:362125-384166 GCA_000966675.3 Picea glauca
GGGATGGTAGTTAGGGTTTTGTTGGTGCGATGTTAGAGTTGAACCCTGGGTCTTTCCTTGTGCCAACAAATGGTTCTGTTGTCGGGACCTGAAACTGTGATTGCTGGGAACAAAAGTAAAGAAAAGAGAAGATTTGTGCAAAGATATATTGTTGTAGTGCACAGTACTCTACTTGACTTGTGAATCTCTATGCTAAGAAAGAAACCTGATCTGAAGAAAAGAGGTAAGATCATGAAAGAGGTAAAGATTTTTTCTTTGATAAGAGTAAGATAAGAGAAATCTTTTGTTTCAAAAGCATGAATTTAAGTATGTTTAATAGATTTTTTCCTAGTCTGAAAGTTAGGGAACAGTTGGAAGAAAGAGTTGATCTTAATAATTTTGATAGAAATAAAGAAAGATATGTTATTCCTATGCATAGAAAGAATTTTTGGACTAATATATGGATGCAGGAACCTAGAAAGAACTTTTGCATACTGCATGTCCAACACTGTGATCCTAGTGTGCAGAACAGAAGAGTTTGGGGAACATACAAGAGAAAGAGAGGATTGAAACTATGTTATAACTACAAAAGACCGGGACATCTTGCTAAGGAATGTCCTGATATAGGTTCTATTTGTCTTTGTTGTACAATTGTTGGTCAGGAGGTTGAAGATTTTCCAAAGATGATTGCTAAAGTTGAAAGGATGAACATGAAACAAGAAAACTGTCAAGATACTAAGATCATGTTAGAAAATCATAAAGAGAAAGAATCATAGAAAGTTCAGACTACATTAGAACAGCTGAAAGAAATGATAAATGATCACAAAGATGTCAATTTACCAGATATCTTGAAAGTAAAACAATGCATAAATGCAAGAATCTAAGACTTCAAAATAGACTGCATCTTGGATGAAGAAACACAAGTAAATATTATGACAGAAGAAACTTGGGAAAATTTGGGAAAGCCTATTGTGGTACCTTCATTGGGAAGAATAGACTTCTTTAAAGGAAAGATGATAACCCTATGTGGAAGAGTTACTAATGTACCTGTTATCATCCATCGAACATCGACTGAAGACGAATTTGAATTCATTAAGTTTGTTGAGAAAAGTGCCCCATTCCCACTTTTGTTAGGAAAGACTTGGATCGAGAGGGATCATATCAGAAGGAAAGAAGAGGAAGAATCCATAGAAAACAAGAAACAAGAACTAAGGGATTTCATAGCTATAAAAATAAATTGACTAATAGAAGAACGATAAGTTAAGTCAAAGAAACAAAGGGAAAGATAATTGGTTGTTGAAGTTGAAAGAACACAAGAAGGTTTGAAGGACCTATCCATGAAAGAAAGAAGTATATCCACCCAGGAAGTAGTAAGAGAAGGGATATAAACTTCAAAACCTACGAGAGCGCATCAGCAGTGCGAAGTCACTACACTAGAAGAACATAAGAATAATAATGGAAAGAGGATTCTAGAAAGAGTTAGAGGAAATCCATTCATAGTAATGAATGAAAGCAATCTCAATAAGAAGAAAGCTAATTTAGAAAATCTATAGGAAGTTACAGAGAACAGATGGAAGACTTCGCAGGAGACAGGTTTGCAGGATTTGAACCTCATCGGAATAACAGAACCACGTAGAATGGGACTTCACCCTGGCGAAGCTATATGACCATTGGAGGTGCCCCGACCATTAGAACGACATTTCGGAATGGATAGAAAATGTATTTATGAGATTTTGGACGTTGAGACCGTGCCATAATGGATAGATTCACATTGATGGAGGAAACCCTGCCCGTTGGAGGAATCCATTACGAAAACTTCTTAGAAAAATTCAAAATGGATATCTTAAGCACAATAGGTTCCCAATCGAACACCTTAAAGATTAAAAATAAATAGGAGGAGGAAAATATAGAAATGAGCATATTTTTTCCAAGATGGAGGAGGAAGCATTCCTCAAGGGAATGACCATTAGATAACATTTTATTTTGTGGCTTCTGTATGGAGGACCACTCAACTGAAAAATGTACATCATTTCCCTACTTGTTAGCCATCTATGAAAGTGGAGATCCTGGGGAGCCCTCTTATGCACCTAGGAGGCCATGAAAGCCTAGGAATCAGCCTACATACCCAGATCTACAGCCTCAAGTTCCACCCTATTATCAAAAACCACAACAGTGGAACTCACCAAGTTTGAAAAATTGGTCTACACAGTATCACCATCCTTGGATTCAAGAATGGAGAGGAGGGAATAAACAAGGAAACCCTCAAGCTCCACCTGTCGCTATGCCCAATCATCCTTACCATTAGTTTCCACTGAACATCTCACAACTTCTACCAAGTTTTGTTCCACCACATTTACCTCCTATTCCACAACAACCATAACAATACCAGAATGCAAGCTCCCCAAGAATGACATTATTACCGACACAACCAGTTACCAATCCCAATAAAAAACCCACTCAACCTCTTCACAATGTTGCAATGCAAGCCTTCCTGACATATATTATTTCTCTTGTTCCATTGCAAGAGATTCAATTAAGGTTAGGAAACGTTATGGACAGGTAGAGGCCTTCAGTAGTCATCTGGGAAGAAGAAGAAGAGGAAACCCCCAAAAAACTCACAGATGACACTAGGTGGGAAGATGTTATCATTCCTAAGGACCAAGAACCTAAGCTTCCCCAAAATGAACCTTCACAAATTACGAAGGCCCCTCCTAATCCAAAAATATTAGTGATCGAGAAACTTACCACCCGACCGGAATTTGACATCTTGAATGAATTGAAGAATATTTTTGTCAAAATTCCCTTGCTACAATCCATTAAGGATATTCCAATCTACAGTAAGGTGGTCAAAGAATTATGTATTAAGAAGCCAGGAAGGAAGCAGAAAGATCCCCCAACAGTACATTTGATAGGAGAACTATCTAACTATATATCAGAGTAGCCTAGGGTCGCAAAATATGGGAACCCAAGGAAACCTATAGTGACCATAACCATTAATTATGTTTCCATCGGAAACACTCTCATAGACCTAGGGGCAGCCATCAATTTTATGACTATTACTACCTTGGAGGAATTAGAGTTGAAATCTCTTCTTAGACCTACCCCAACTATTTTGGAATTAGCAGATAAGACAAAGTTTATACCTGAAGGAATATTGGATGATATCATAGTTACTTTACCCTCATGGGAGTACCCAATAGAATTTCTTGTCATCCACTCAAAGAATCCTACAAAAGGGCACCTTGTTATTTTTGGAAGACCTTGGTTGTCCACAGCCAATGCATTCATTGGTTGTAGAGAGGGATAAATGACCATATCAAATGGACTCTCTATCCATAATCTCACAATATATCCACCATCCCAACATATCATGCATAATCTATGGTGGCTTGTATGTCCATATGAAAATGAGGACAGGGAAGATCCTGTGTTTCCAAGAGATCATTCTTGGGAACTTCAGGAGCACACAATGGAAAATGTGATAAACTAGTTTATTTTTGCTATCACGTGTGTTGATTTTCCACAATATTTTCCCCAATTTGAGTAAATGTTTGGGGTAGAATTTCAGGAACAGTTGGACCCATCGATTTTGTCTTCAACATATTTTTTCTTCAGGATAGATGAGTCTGTCACATCTATACCATGCCCAACAAGATTATCCCAGGGAAATTTCTACATATAAGTTCAAGGCTAGATATAGACCAACAAAAGCAGTTAGTAAGTGTCCTTAAAGAACAATCAAGGGAATTCTCTTGGAACTACATTGACATGAAGGGTATACACCCTGACACATGCATTCATCACATATATACCCAGGGGGAAGTAACACCTGTTAGGAAACCTCAGAGAAGGATGAACCCAACACTCAAGGATATAGTAAAAGAGGAGATACAAAAGTTATTAAATGTTGTATTTATTTATCCCATATTTGATAGTAAATGGGTATCCCCACTTGTAGTGGTTCCAAAGAAAGTAATCGAGAAATAGAGAATTTGTGTTGATTTCCGAGAACTTAACAAGGCCACTCTTAAGGATTATTTTCCTCTTCCTTTCATTGACCAAGTATTAGATACCCTGTTAGGAAAGAAATATTTATCGTTTTTAGATGGATATAGTGGGTACAATCAAATTCTCATATCACCCGAGGATCAGGATAAGACTACCTTCACTTGTCCTTGGGGAACCTATGCCTATAAGGTCTTACTATTTGGATTGTGTAATGCTCCTTCCACATTTCAATGAGCAGTACTAGAGATATTTGTTGATCTTATTCATGACTTTGTGGAGGTATCCATGGATGAATTTATGGTATATTTCAATACTTACCAAGAAGCCTTAGATAATTTAGAAAAAGTACTTATCAGATGCCAAGCAATGAACCTGTCCTTAAGTCATGAAAAATGTAAAATGTTGCTCACTGAAGGAGTGGTTCTAGCACATCACTTTTCATCTAAAGGGATTAAAGTCGATCCTGCTAAGATTGAGGTCACCATCAAACTTCCACCCCCTAAGACTCAAAAAGAGGTTAGAATATTTCTTGAACATGCTGGATACTACCGGCGATTTATTGAAAATTTCACAAAAATTGATGAACCCATGTTTGGATTGTTAATAAATGATGTTAATTTTATTTCGACTGAGCAGTGTCAAACTGCCTTTGAAACTATGAAAGCTAAGTTGTCTCTAGAAGCAGTTCTTAGGGGGTCCAATTGGGCTCTCCCATTTCAAATATCCATTGATGCCTCTGACACTACAATAGGAGGAGTATTAGGACAGAAAGAAGGCCATCAATCCTATGCCATTTATTTTGTGAGTAAGAACTTGTCCCTTGTCGAGTTAAACTATACAGTTACCAAAAAGGAATTCTTGGTAGTAGTTCATGCTATCAATAAGTTTCACCACTACATCACAGGTTATAAAGTATTTGTACATACATATCACTCTGCCATTAGATTTCTCATGAATAAACTCATTACTAATGGTCAAGTGACTAGGTGGCTCCTGCTATTGCAAGAGTTCAATATCATCATCCTTGACCAACCTCGAAAGGAAAATTTGGTAGCTGATTTTATTTCATGCATAAAAAATGAGGATGTTGATATTCACGTTGATGATAGTTTCCCAGACGAGCACCTTTTTTCCATCTCTATAAATACCCCATGGTTTGTAGATATGACAAAATATTTGACTACTAGGAAGTTACCATCTCATTTGTCACCTCATGAAAAGCGTAGAATTATTATGAAAAGTGCCAACTACTCCTGGGTTGCGATGACCTTTTTCATACTAGTCTAGACTTGATTATTCGTAGATGTGTCGGAGAAGATGAGATACCAGAAATCCTACGAAGTTGTCATGATGGACCATGTGGTGGCCATTTTTCTGACAAACATACTACATATAAGGTGTTACATTCAGGTTACTATTGGCCTAGCATCTTTAAGGATGCTACCAAGTATGTGAGGAGTTATGATAGCTTTCAAAGGTTAGGAAGACCCACATCAGCAAATGAAATTCCATTGTGTGCCCAATTTATGATAAAACCTTTTGAGAAATGGGCCCTTGACTTTGTAGGACCAATTTCACCCATGTCTTGTAAGAAAAATTATATTTTGGTTTGTACAGATTATTTCACCAAGTGGGTAGAAGAAAAATCCCTATTCAGGACTACCAAAAAATATGTTTTCAAATTCATTTATGAAGACATCTTCACCCACTCAGGTGTTCCTTGTGAAATTTTTACATAACAAGGCACTCAATTCACTTCCAATATGATGAGAGAACTAATGGAGAAATATGGGATCAAACACTGCAAGTCTTCTCCATATCACCCAGAAGCTAATGGTCAGGTAGAGTGCACAAACAAAGTTCTAGAAGTTATCTTAACCAAGACTGTTCAATTGCATCATCGAGATTGGGCTAATAGGCTTCCAGAGGCTTTGTGGGCATATCAGACCACATGGAGAAACACCACTAGGCATACCCCTTATGAGATAGTGTATGGGAAACAAGTGCTTCTACCAATAGAATTCCAAGTAAGGACCTTCCGTATTGCCGCAAAATTGGGATTAAACTTAGATGAGGCTCATAAACAATGAGCCCTATAATTAAATGAGTTGGATGAGATCATGCAAGATGCTATCCAACAAACAATATTAGTCCAAAACCATAGGAGTAAGTGGCATGACAATTTTATTAAGAAGAAACACTTCCAACCTGGTGATTGGGCTTTGTTGTTTGACTCCTGATTTAAAACTTTCAAAGGAAAACTTACCACTTGGTGGTTGGATCCTTATGAGGTAGTCACTATGTATCATAATGTTGCTATGAAAATCAAAACAATTGACGATGGACAACTCTCCTTCGTAGTAAATGGACACCGACTCAAACTTTATCACAGACCCATTTCCAAAGAATATTTTCTACAGGTCATGTCAACTGAAAATGCATTGGACTTAGTAGATGGGGAATTTCCCCCTTGTTCTTGAATGTTTTTTTGAATTTCAACTGTGTATGTGTAAATAATTTTGAAGTATGTTGATAGAAAATTCTAGAGATTTATGTAGGTATTTATTTTACCAGCAGTAGACAATTTCAAGGATATATAAAGGGAAGTATTTTCCTTCAAAATATTGCTATATTTAAACCTTGTTTTTTGCTAAGCATCAATTGAATAATAACTTGCGGTAATTAGCCACATTTTTGCAAAGATTTCCATCTTCTTTTTCTCAAGGAATATTTAATGGAAATTTCTCTTAAACCTTCACCACTAGAGGATATAAGGAAGTGATACCTTAACCATCAAACTTAGAGGTCACTCATACAGTTTCCCCAAGAACCCAGAGTAAGTGAGTAAAGTAATTTTATTTAAGAGTAACAAGGAGGTATGATTAGCGGTTAGCCATGGAAGCATCACAATAACTTAAAAAAAAAAGTGATTTGATCCTAAAGATACCTTTCTATTCTTTCCCAATGGTACCATCCACTACACACTAAAAATGCTTGATTATACCATATCTTTAGATAGGACACGTCTGCTTAAGTACCCCTTACATCAGGACAATCTCTAAGGAATGCATAAAGGAGAGTCATCCTCTAACATAAATACCATCCCAATCTAAAAAACATAAGAAAAAAGAAAAAAAATCAGAGTTGTTCCCCCATCTTCTTGCATAGAGCAAAATTTATATTAAAATCTTAAAAGATGGAGGGCTAATCTTTGAGGTTGTAACAAGCTGACCCGCCAGGATACTGAACAAGTCTACTGGAAATGGGTACTGGCCTATGGTATGACTAGGTAAACCCATCGGAGTACTGAACAGGCTTGCTGGCAGCGGGGCATTCTACCTAGCGAGGATGATAATCTGACAAAAACAAAATAAGAAATTTATAAATCTTAAACCTGTCCTGATGTATGGAATTACTTGTAGACAAAGCTAACAAGAAGTATGTATGGTTAAGCTAAGGTTAATGAACTCCATAAATCTTCCATTGGGAACTAACTTTGATACTATCTTAAAACTCTCTTCCCTACCTCTTCTTAACTATACGTAGGATGTTCTATCCTATAGGTGGGGCCGTATTCTATCCATCTCATCAGACCGATATGTGAAATTTATCTCTACACATAACAAGTTCTAAATCTTCAGCTATTGGGAGAATTGATTGGTTTCCTATATTTTTTATTGTGAGGTGTCACAATACTTAGGAGTGGGGGAGGGGTTTCATGAGCCGACAAACGCCAATAATGCCTATATATAATCCATGAGAAGAAGTAGAATCTTTGTAAAAAAAATTGTATATTGTTTTAATGACATGGGTTATTATATCAACAGTTATTTTTTTATTGAAATGCTAAATTCACTGTGTGTTATAAACCTGTTGTACATTTTTTCGATAGATCACTTAACTGGTTTTTCTTTACATACTGTTCATTACAGATTTGTGATTACATTCCTTATAATCTGTGAGATAGAGGAACGGATTGTTATAATGTGCGCGCATGATGACAAAGAAAGTAACAATGGAACACTCTTATCCTGTCTCTGCTCCTGTTCACTATGGTTGTTAGAAGTGTCTAAGCTGAGTGATATGGATAAAACATCCATTACAGGATGAACAAATTCCATTTTTCACAGGAGTACCATATGGAGTGCCATATGGAGTGTCATTTGGAAGACCATATGGGGTTCCATGTGGACAACTAGATGACGCCCCATATGAAGGATCGGATGAGGTGTGCACACATAGTAAGTGACCACGATTGCAGGTAACCAGGAATCATTTGAATTAATCTGACAGCTCAGTTGTATTATGAGATGTATTTAATGGCATTTAATAGTAAACAATACAATCTCTAAATACATTTTTATGATCAAATTTCCAAGTCGAAGACTTGGACATTGATCTAACTCTCTCATCATTATGATTTCCTCCAAAGGACACCCTTCAAATTCAAAATCATCACAGTCATAGTCACACATGGAAACTCATGTGTGATGAATTCATCAATGAATTCAACCATTTCCACCTTGAGTGTATTAAAAATTGGAGGGTTAGTTCCAATTTTTATTTCACTCATGCATGATCATTGTGTTCTACTCATTCTCTTCCCAATTATGCACTTCTTCTGCCCAAATTCACTCCTCTTTCCAATTCCACTCCTCTTCTCATCCTCTGCATTGTAACCATGCCCAAAAAATACGAGCCTTCCTCCTATGCTGACCTCTTGGCCATCCCCGAATTCGCAGAGTGTAGGGAGGTCTTCCTTTGCGTAGGGTGGGGACCTTTCTTGGCATGTCTTCAGGGCCACGATGATGGTGTTTCTTTGCAATTATCCCTAAAACTTGATGGGAGGATGGCACGCGTGGGGTCTTTGGCCTTCTTGGTCTCTGAGGATTCAATTTCCTCATCCAAAAAGCTTCCAAGGGTTGGAGATCATTGGTTCAAGCACCACCAATTGCCTCGGTAAAGATACAACAGAGTCTTTAAGCCTAAGTTTCAGAATGTTTCTGGAGATAAGGGGTAATCCAAAGAGTGTATTAAATATGAGTTGATTAACCCCCTGATTTTCATCACCAGAATTATCACTTTTGAAGGTAGATACTCTATTTTTAAAGCTTGCCATTTTCATCTGTTATCTCATTTCCAATTCAATAAGACGTTAAATTTTCCTTTTTACTTCTTGAAAAGCCTTGAGAAGATGTCCTCCAAAGTATGAAAGAATGTGGCCAATCCTCATAACAGTCTATTCCACCATGGCCTCATCAAATTTCTTGTCATAACCGAGTTGACAAAAGAGAGGAAGACATGGGATGAATTCATCTATCAATTTTCAAACCCCCATATCAAAATCAAGACCAGCAAGAAAACACTTTATCTAGGGACTGTTACTCCATCCAAACCCCATTCTCCAAAGAATTCAAACCCTCCTACTCAATCTATCCCTCTACTAGAACAAAATACCAAGAAACTTGTTGTTACCCCTACAGCCTCATCGAGAAAGAAGACTAAAAGTCCTATTGATAATTATCCAATGCCCTCAACATCTATTGATCCTGCACCCAATAAGTTACAAGAGGCGATTCAACAATATTTCCCTATAGTCCCTACAAATAGAAGGGGAGAAAATTGATTCAAAGGAGGATATTTTCAAAAAAATACCTAGAATGGAAGTGGGAAGCCTAATGTAAAACCCCCTGGCACTTCATATCCTATACAAGTATCTTATGATCTCAAAATCACTCATAAAAGACTTAGGGAAGTTTATGCAGAATAGTTGGAGCCTAATAGGGAAGTAAAATCTAAACCCATTCCCTCTCATAAACCCTCTGTTACTCCTACCTCATAGATGCCTACACTAGATCCCAAAGATGATAGACTCTTTACATCCATAAAGGGATCCAATCCCTCCTTTGAGATATCTGATCATACTCCATTCATTGAAAAATTACAACAAGAAAATGTCCATTTGTTGCAACAGTTGGAGGAGAAAAATACCATGGATAGGCATCTCCACCATGATAATGCAGTATTAAAAGAAAAAGTGAATCCCCTCCAATGATTGGTTGATCAAATGACCAATGACAATCGTAGCTTCCATGCACAATTGAAACATCGCAAGAGGTCTAAGACAAAGTCTTCAGGGAAAGAAGCTTCTAAAGCTAATCCATCCCCTCTCAATAAGTCTAGTCATATTGGGTAATTCATTTTTGTTTGCAGTGGGACCTAAAAATCGTTAGGCAAGGGGGTAATGCCTGGCTTGTGTTTTGATTGTTTTTTGGTATGATTGAATCCTTTTTGCACCAGTATTATATGTGCTAGTAACCATTTTGAAGATGTTTTTGAAGGATTTTGTATCAATTCATCATGGCTTTATAACAGGTATGTGCAATTGATGTTTTGCAATAGTTTTGAGTTATATTCAGTTCAATTTGATGATTATGAGGATCTAATGTGTGATCTGTGTGTCAAAGGGTGAATTTGCAATCCAATTTTCCATCCGGTAGCTTGTTTGGCACTTCATCCAACACCCAATCCAGTACTTAATCTGACACTTCATCTGGCATGCGATCCAACACTTGGAGCATAGGGGAGTTGGTGGTTGGAATATTGGCATCCTGTGCTAGGAGAATCGGTGACCTTTGATTTGTGCCCCCTCGTGACCTCCATCTACTGAGCTCTTGACATCTCACATTAAGCAGCTATGCTAGTCAGTGAGTGGCTCGTTCAGTTTCTAGAAGGATTTACCATTTTTAGAGGAGGTCTAACCTTCTAGTGGCCGACCTCTCAAACTATAATCATTATAAATACCAACAGTAGTGGCCAGAACAAGGACAAAATTTTTAAGAATATTTCCGTTGTATAATTAAGACATCTCTGCAAACTTGTGTTTAAACTAAGTTTTTTAAGTTAATGACAGAACCGTGTTGATTCGAACTCGCAATTTTCTGTTGAGGAGTAGCCATGACCTCCTGGGGGGCCACCAGTGGTATGGGTGAATACTTAGATAGTTAGATCGTGTATTTCAGTTGTGTAGTTACAATTTACTTCATTTCTCTGTTATATGTATTTTGTCATTTTAAATGTTGTATTTGTTGTTTACAATTTAATTGTTTAATTTCTCTTTTGCATGTTGCTTATAGAAGACAACTATTTGTTATGTTGTGTCTTTTATTTCTTAGTGACTGGATTTCTAGAGACTAACTTAGTTGGTGTGTTAAAAGTTAATTTCTATAGGTTGAAACAGAGTAGTATTTAGAACAAAGTATTAGTTTAATGCAGAGTTTCTTTTGCAAGTTTCGATGGATTAATAATTGTAAGTTTTATTAGTCGATTCAATTCTTATTTTTTAGTTACGCTTTCATGAATCTATTTTGTTTATCAATATTGCTTTAGTGTTATGGGATAGAAGTAGAATTTTGATTATGTTTTTACAAGCATGTTAGTTTGAAATTTGAGTTTTTAAAGATAGGATTAAGCCCAGTTTAATTATGAAATTATGGTTTTAGATATTGTTTTGCATTATGTTTCTATAAGAATTCTAGTTTGAAATCCAAGTTTTTAATAATAGGATTAGCTTAGTTTAATTTATGAAATCTCAGTTTTAGATATGAATAGCAATTTTAATTAGAAATTTGAATTTGAATTAATCTTTTAGTTATGAGTTTATAATCTTGTGAATTTACTTGAGTTTACTTGAGTTAGCATAAGAGTGCATTTGAATTAAGTATACGAGTGTTTTCTTATCATCGATGATTGATGGATGAAATTGAGAGATCACATGGATTTTTAGGATATTTAATGTTTCTTCGATGATGGCTAAGCTCTCGTTAGATTGCTTCATTCATACTTTTCATTTCTCTATAGAAGTCAATATTGAATTAATTCCTCTTGAATTATCACTAATCGTCAGATGCCATCATGATGTTATTCGACAACGAATACATAATCATCATGTTTGAGTTTCATGTTATTGCAAATTAAGAATAGTTTGTATTAATTTATGAATATAGTCATGATTCTTTTGATTAAGTAGCTTAAGATTTTCCCTTTGCAGATTAGAAATGATTATGAGTTTTGTTTTAAGAATAGAGTTTACTTGTTGAATTGTTTTGATGAGTTTACTTGCTGAATAGTTTTGATGAGTTTACTTGCTAAATAAGTTTTTATAGGTTAGTTGTTTGAATTCTTATTTTCTTAAAGACAAAATATCAAGGTAATTTACTTGTTTTTTCTCATTAGATTGAATAGGTTATCTTGTTCAAAGTAGGTTTTTGATTTTCTTATTTAGGAATAATCCATCGATCCATTGTTTAAAGTTGTTTAGGGTAGATAGTTCAAGTTAGTTAATAGGTTTTTCTAATTACTATTCTTTTGTTAAGTAGATAAATCCTTAGATAGACCATCCCCTTAGATAGACAACACTTCCTCTATCTTTTCTTCCTTGGCACATACAATGCTACAACTCTTAGTTTACTTACCCCGGGTTCACAATTTAATTGAGGGATTCAATGCATATAGAACACCCATCAAGGACCCATAATGGTTTTTTACTCCTATGTCGTTATACTTTGATTTGAATAGTATTGTAGTGGTGAATTTCCCAAATTCTTAACAGGAATAAATTTGTAGTAATTTTGCAATGCAACTATAGACGACAAGGTTGTGCTGCAATATATCTGTTATGTTTCTATCCCAAGAGTTAGGTTTTTTTGGGTGCCTATAGACAATGGTTTTCCTTGTGCTATATCTCTCTAATATACATGTAGGGTTGAACAATGTTACTTGGCCCAATAACTCAAGGAACCAACTAAGGATGTTAGACCGTACCCTTAGCCATACTACCCAATTACCTAAGTACTATACAATATCTTCCTGAGTGTCTTTCTTGGTGGCGCTATAGCAGTCAGGTGACTGATCGATTTATCTATGGAGGGATTTAGGATATCTAGGCTAGTCTGTATACAGGTGTTGTATGATGTGTTATTACTCAAAGGGGTACCAATAGGGGTTACAAGGGTGTCCAACAATATGCTCTTAAGTACCACTTGTAGTTCCTACATGTATGCTTCTCTCACCACATATTTATGTGTTGAATGAAAAATCATTGTAGATTTAAGATGTCGGAATACATCTCTACCCTGGAAAAAATTACCCACAATTTATACAAACGAAAGTTTTCTGATACCACTTGTTAGGTACAAGATCTATTATAATAGAACAAAACAAAAATAATGCAAATAATGGCAGTGGAACAACAAAATATATGAAACCACAACACCAAAATAATGCCTTTAGTGATGGGAAACAATGTTCACTTACCTCTTTTAGGGGGAAACCTCCAGTGGAGAAACACTCTATTACAATAATTCTCAAGACAATATTTATCATACCTCCTACTCTTATTTATATTAATTCTATCTTCTAAGGAACATTCTAGAGGAAAATCCTTCTAGAAGTGAAAGATTCTATTATTTCTTCTTGAATTGACTTGTTCAAATTTATTCAATAGGCCTTATTAACTAATCTCATCCTTTTTTACATGGAAAATATGTATCATACTAACTAATAACCAACTAAGAGGGGTTAGAGTCAGACCCTAACAACAAAATTCCATCCTCAAACAGATAACAAGATAGAGGTAGTCAACATGACTTTGGTGCTACTTTTGAGGGGTTACAATCAAAATAATATCAAGACCTATGATGAAAATATTATCTATATACAATGCTCTTATAATAAAGCAGTCGACAGTTCTATTGGTAAGTCAAATTTTGAATATCAAACTCTATGAGCCCTCCATGTTGGATTAGGAGGAGGAGCAAGTCCTACCTTCCATATAGTACTTAACATCATATTCTCAGGAATAATTCGTAGAGGACACATTTTTGTAGAAGAAGTATAGAACTACAACACAAGGGCATCATGACCTTTGGTAGATTGAGTTGAAAGGACAACTTCCAAGAAAATAAAAGTGGTACTCCAGGAAGAAGGTAGAGGAAAAATTTCCTCACCTCATTCACTAAATATTTTGGTGACCAAAATCCTCCTTAAATGGGGAGGTGTGATCTAAAATGGATCATTATATTATTTTTCATCTATCACTATGCTTTATGGGTAAAAAAATTGGATGAATCAACTTGTAGACACATTTTTGAGGTTGGTCCGAATTTGGAAATTTGGGTCCAAAAAAAACATATGAAATCTTTGTAATCCATTTTGAGGCATAAAATGACACTTTTTTGCGGTCCAAACATTACTATAATGTTCTCTTATATATTCCACACTGTAAGAACCCTCCTAGTTAAGGACAACTACTCGGTCAACCGGTGCAAATTTTTTTTGTTTTTGTTTGTTAAAGTGTGTGCGCGCGTGTGGAAGAAACAACCCCCTCGACTCTACGTCGCCACTCGAACCAACAAGACGCAAGTAAGATGAAAACAATCAAGATGAACCGACATATCATAGTGGCAACATGAAATAAACGCCCCTGGACGAGAGGGTCCAACTAGCAGCAGTCAGCACAGAAAGACACCAGGGGTTAGGCAAAATACTGTCACAGAATGAAAGAATCCAACAGTAGAGTCGCAGTAGTGGAACTATGCCTTTAAACAGCCCGAGACTACTGATACGGCTCAATGTGTGTCGCAAGAGTGGAACTGTGCCTTTAAACAACCCGAGACTCTTGATACGGCACTGGATTACTTCTACCGGGTTACACACTAACATAAATATTAAGCTACAAGAGGTGTCTATAACCCACCCGACACGAACATACTATGCAATACAAGACCACCCAGTACCACAAATCAAGGACAACATGACCTCTACGGGAGACGCAAGTCAGGAGGACTCAAATCGACCAACCACCATTGGGACCCGAAGACATCACTCAAGACCAATTGTTCCATTACTTATCWTTAATCCGACAAGGACTTTATCCTAAGGTACAACCAATAATTTCAAATTAATCCAATAGGATCATTGCRATCTAAACATCGTCACGAACATTCATTTAACAATTTTAACATTTCCACTTAAGCATCCTCATTAACATTGCCATTATACAAATACTCAACATCGCAATTCAACCCACATTAACATTTCAATTACTAATATTATTGTTGCAATCAAACAATTCATTATCATTGCAGTTCTACCAATATTAACATTCAATTAAAAATATTACTAATGCATTTTAACTATTACTTATCATTGCCCTTCTATCAACATGAACGTTCAATTAATAATATTACTATTGCATTTAACTATTACTCCTCATTGCAATTCTACCAACATTAACATTCAATTTATAATATCACTATTGCATTTAAACTATTACTCATCATTTCCATTCTATCAACATGAACATTCAGTTAATAATATTACTATTGCATTGTAACTATTACTCCTCATTGCAATTCTACCAACATTAACTTTTAATTGATAATATTACTATTGCCTTTAAACTATTACCTACCTTTGCAATTCTACCAACATGAACATTCAAGTAATAATATTCTATTGCATTAAACTATTACTTATCGTTGTGTTTCTACTAGTATTAACGTTTCCATTAAATCATATTAACATTGCAGCTAAACACATACTTAACATTGCAAGTCCACTAGTATCGACATTTCCATTAAATGATTAAATTAAAAGATATTAATATTGCCACAACAATGCCAACGAAATTAAAACACTAGATTGTCCCAAGACCTAAACTGACATTTCCATTAAATGATTAAATTTAAGGATATTAATGTTGCAACAACAATGCCAGCGAATTTAAAACACCAGATTGTCCCAAGAACTAAACTGACATTCCATTAAACGATTAAATTAAAGGATATTCATATGGCGACATCAAAAACAATAAATATGAGCATTAACTTCATCATTACTGTAATTGTTTCTTTGCCTAAACATTTTTATAAAAAAATAAAGTATAAAGACAAATCCCCAAGCTTCCTTATCATCATTGGTTAGACGCTGTCATAACCCAGCGTTAGTCGCTGCCATAACTGGTAATAACCTGGGATCTGAAGGTGTTATGATGGACATGCTTTTAGATCAGCATATGTATATTTTCCTTCCTCCTTCGCTTTCTAAATGGGCAGTAAAAATTAAATGTCCCGAGATGATCAAAAATAGCGATTTATGCCAATGAGGTTAAGAACAGTCGGGCAACAATTTGGTAGTAACAATTAATGACCTAGGGCGCAGCGATAAATGACAGTGATTTATCATAACGAGGAAAGTAACTAGCTGGACTTGAACTGTAATTATTATGGCCATAAACCAATCGTTAAACAAGCAGAACTTAGAAAACCATTAAGAGTAATAGCTTACGGATATAATTTGATTATATGGGCACGCATTTAATACACCATAATGATGCACTGGAGAAAAGGGAAGCCTAAACCTAAGAACGCATGGCATACATCATGCCTTCCTGGTGTCAAGGTCCTTTCCTAATTATTTACTTGTCTGGTGCTTTAGTTCCTTGTTAGTTACACGTTAAAATGCCAGGTCAGATATATGATACTCAAGGACTTATTTTTAAATGTAAACCTGTATGCGCGCGTTAATATTCAACAAGGATTACATCACATTGACCATGTTATTTACCGGTAAATTAAACTATCATTAAGACTGTCTTATAAAGCCTGTAAATCAGATACATCATGATGTAGGAGCATCTACGACTTCATCAAGCAAGCCAGCGTGGAGGAAAGAGAAGAACAGCTGGACAGCACCAGCGCATACATTTTTTTTGAATCATTTTGAAGATTGTTGCACCGCCATTTAACAAAAGCCATTCAAAGCTGAGCGCACTTGTATTGTATTATAGATAGGAAGGCATTTAATGGTTTTAATGTTGTTAGATAGGATTAGCTGTAGATTAGACAGTTTTACTTCCAGGAGGGAAAACGAATATAGGCACCCTCCTTGTATATTTGAGATTATTATTATTCAGTCTGAATATAGAGGAGCAAGAGCAGAAAAGAGCAACTCAGAGAACTGGTGAAGAATCCCCGTGTACAGATATTGAGTTAATAGTAAAGTTTAATTCAATTTCATGGCTGTGATTATTCTCTATGTGTTGTTTATATTATGTTGTTGCATGTTTGCTTCTTGTTTTGCCTATTGTCTATATGCTGCATATGTGATTGCATGGCAGGTTCGAAATCTGAGGGATTGAGATATTGAGTTTAAATCGTTTCTCTGTCTAAGCTGGGAGATTCCTGCATAGAGTGCAGTGGAGTACCTCCGCATAGAGTGCGTTGAGGAGGCTGGACAGTTAAACACTCATATTTATTTGCTCAGAAGTCATGCTGAGTTATTTGAACCGTGCAGGTGAAGTGCAGGTCGAGTTGAAGTCTCAGAGGTGAGCCTGGGAAGAGAAGAATAGGAGAGCCGTGGTTAAATTCCATGGACTTGTTTATTTTCTGTGTGCTATTGGAATTATGCCTTTGCATATTTGCTTCTTTTTATGTATTTATTTCATATGCTGCATATGTGATCTTATGGAAGAATTGAACCCAGAGTGATTCTGAGTGGGAAGTTGGTGAAAGCTTAGGAGGGAGAGTTCCTTAAAAGCATTGTGGAATAGACCCAGGTGGAGCCTGAACGGGAGAAGGTTCGGAGCGAATGACTCTTCAAGAGGAAGAGAATCGGTGACTTGAACTCTTGAAAAAGAGTTAACCTCCAAGCGCAAGTGGAACTCATTTGCCATCACATTTCGGCATATCAGGGTCGGCGAGTGCAAGAGTTGCAGGCACGTTGAAATCACGAATAGCGATTTCCCGATTTCGTGGGAGCCGTCGATCGTTGGAAAGACAGGTGGCACGAATCCAAAGAATCGGGGTTTCGGCGTTCGGGGTTTCCAACAGCAAGGAAACTTTGTGTTGAGGATTCACGATCCGCGAAATCTCAAAAGTGACGTGGCAGAGTGGGACCCCAAAAGATAGGATAGTCCGGGTGGCGTTTGATCGAGAATTGGCACTTTGGGGCTCAGGGTTTTGAAAAGCATGTTTTTGACATCGCGAGTGGCGATATCCCGATCCGTTGACCGTTGACCATTGGAATTCGGGGTTCGGAGGTTGGAGTTGCACGAGGAGTGTGTGTAGGGTTCGCGATACCGCGAAACTCAATTTCCTGAAGAAACTTCCGGGAGATCAATAGAGAGTTTTGTGGGTGATGAGAAGTCCTGATACGGGAATTGAAGGGTGTTACAACTACTCGGGCCATGGGAAAGAAGGTCATGGCGAGAGAGGCTGTGCCATCGAGGGCGGGTTGCGTCAGAGTGTTATCAGAGCACAGAAGTGGAGTTCTCTTTGTTCAGGTAGCAGAGAGAAGCAGATTACACCATGCTGCCCAGAAGAGAGAGGAAATCTCCTGATCGTGAAGACAGGGATGCCCGAAGAAGGGGTAGGCCAGCAGGAAATGCTGAAATGGAGCGAGAGATGAGAGATCTCCGAGCCAGACTTGAAGAAATGGAGACCACCCAGAGACATGGTGCTGGTACAGCAGAGTTCAGTGATCCCGAAATTGAAGAGGCAGCTGGACACGATGCTGAGGAGGTCACAGCAGAAGATGCCTTGACAGAAAGGTTGATTAGAGCCATTTTGAGGATGAGCTCGAAGACGAAGATGGACATTCCCATCTATGAGGGAAGTCTAAATGCAGAAGAATTGCTGGATTGGATCTGAGCATTGGATACCTACTTCGACTATGAAGATATCGAGGAGGACAAGAAAATAAGGCATGTTATTACCAAGATGAAGGGACACGCAGCCTTATGGTGGGACGAGTTGCAGACAGATAGGCGTTCCAAAGGAAAACAGAAGATAAATAGCTGGGATCGAATGATCGCCAAGATGAAGGCGAAGTTCATTCCGAGAGACTATCAGATCACTCTGTTCAGGCACATGCAGAACCTGAGACAGAAGTTGATGACGGTGAAGGAATACACCGAAGAATTCTATAGGCTCAACATCAGAGCTGGTCATCGGGAGAGTGATGATGAAAAGGTGGCAATATACCTGAATGGGTTAAGGTATGACATTCAAGACGAGCTAAGCTTGTTGACCATCCGGACGGTGGAAGATGCTTACCAGATGGCTTTAAAAGAGGAGGAGAAGCTGAGCCGCAAGTAGGGACAGTGAGGGTGAGGTAGGATCCAGCCCAGGGGTAAGACGGTTGCCCAAGAAGGAACTCAGAAGCCTCAGGGTAGAGTTGAGAGAGGTGGAACCTCACAGCAGAGGCAGCAATATGCTGAGATGATGAGGCAGCATACTGATTCGGGTGGTGGATATAATGATGCCAATGTAATTCCTCGTACCCGAGGTAGAGGAAGGGGTAGAGGAGGAATTATCACATGTTTTACATGTGGGAAAGACGGACACAAAGCCGTGGACTATCCAGACAGGAAAGTGGACAGAGGAAAATCTCACGTCGCTGAGGCGCAGAGGCGTGACGTGGAGGATGAAAACACTGGAAGTGAGGAGTCACTGACAGTGCACAAGGCTCTCTTGAAACCTGAGAAGGAGGTGGATAGCTCAGCGCAAAGATGCAGACTGTTCTGGATGACTTCAAAAAACAAGGGCTGGAAATGCAAGGTCATAGTGGATAGCGGAAGCACCGATAATCTCGTCTCGACCGATATGGTGGAGAAGCTGGAGCTGAAAATGAACAAACACCCGAGTCCATATAAAGTGACATGGTTGTAGAAAGGACACCAGGTATGTGTTACGAAGCAATGCTTGGTCAATTTTAAAATGGGTGAATATAGGGATGAAATTTTGTGTGATGTCATTCCCATGGATGTCTGTCATGTTTTATTGGGTAGACCTTGGCAGTATGACCGACATGTTGTTCATGATGGGAGAATGAACACATACACCTTGGAGAAGGATGGGATACCACATACCTTACATCCGGTAAAGGATAAGGAAGTGAAGCCGGACGTGAGTGATACCATACTTCTCATGAGTGGGAAGGAACTTCTCACAGAGCTGGAGAAAGATGAGGATCCACAATTCTTTGTTGTCAAGAAGCTGAGAATTGTCCTGACAAGCACAAGAGTGGACGACTTACCAGAAGAAATTCAGGAACTACTTGGAGAGTTCGCTGATATCATCGTGGACGAACTACCTCGTTCGTTACCACCGATGAGGAGTGTGAGTCACCACATTGACCTCATACCCGGAGCAAGTATACTGAATAAGGCAGCGTACAGGTTGACACCTCAGGAGAATGAGGAAGTCAAAAGGAAGGTACAGGATCTGTAGGATAAAGGACTGATCAGAGAGAGTCTCAGTCCATGTGTTGTTCCAACAATACTGAGTCCAAAGAAGGATGGAGGCTGGAGGATGTGTACAGACTCCAGAGCGATAAATAAAATTACCATCAGGTACAGATTTCAACTGCCAAGAATGGATGATCTGATGGACTACCTAAGTGGAGCAAATTACTTTTCCAAGATAGATCTCAAGAGCAGATACCATCAGATCCGGATGAGAGGGAGAGATGAGTGGAAGACAGCATTCAAAACAAACGAAGGTTTGTACGAATGGTTGGTCATGCCATTTGGTTTGACAAATGAGCCAAGCACATTTATGCGGTTGATGAATGAAGTCCTGCGGGAATTCATTGGCAAATTTGTGGTTGTGTATTTGGATGACATACTAATATTTAGCAAGACCAGGGCTGAACACCTGAGGCATTTGGCCATTGTAATGAAAAGGCTATAGCAGGAGAAGCTGCTGATCAATTTGAAGAAGTGTTCCTTCATGCAGACAGAGATCATTTATTTGGGTTTTGTAATCTCGGCAAATGAATTGAAGATGGATCCTGAGAAGGTTGAAGTAATCAGGAATTGGCCATTGCCGAGGAATTTTTTTGAGGTAAGGAGCTTTCATGGACTTGCTAGTTTCTACCGAAAGTTCATTCGAAATTTCAGCGGAATTAGCGCAGCAATGATGGATACTGTGAAGAAATGACATAAAGTTTTTCACTGGACAGCAGAGGCTAAAGGGAGATTCAATCTGTTGAAATGGAAGATTACTGAGCAGCCAGTGTTAGTGCTGCCTAATTTTCAGAAAACCTTCCAGGTAAAGTGTGATGCTAGTGGATATGTTGTTGGAGGGGTCTTGAGTCAGGATGACAGACCTGTAGCATACTATAGCGAGAAGCTGGATGATGCGAAGCTGAAGTACTCCACGTACGATAAAGAGTTCTATGCCATCATTCAAGCCCTAAAAAAGTGGAGGCATTATCTCATACCCAACGAATTTGTCATGTACAGTGACAACCATGCATTTCAGTTTGTGAGTCGATAGGAGAAGTTGAACCAGAAGCATGCGAAGTGGGTAGAGTACATGTAGAATTTTACATTTGTGATAAAGCACATTTCGGGTACTACCAACAGGGTAGTTGATGCCTTGAGTAGGAAATGTTTGCTGCTGCAGGAGTTCAAAGTCAAAACCTTAGGTTTTGAAAATTTAAAGGATATGTATGCAGGTGACGCAAACTTTGGCGAGGCATACGAGGCAGCCGAGAACCTAGTTCTCAGGGATAGGAGTCTGTGGATTGACTACCTGATTCAGGATGGATTGTTGTTCAAAGGAAATCAATTGTGCATTCCAGAGTGCTCCATGAGAGAGAATTTGGTGAGAGAAAAACATAGTGGGGGTTTAGCAGGTCACTTTGGACACAATAAGACCTTCGCCAAGCTGAGCGAATCTTATTATTGGCCTTGCATGCACACGGATGTAAATCGGTTTGTTGAAAGGTGTAGAATATGTCAACATGCAAAAGGCCGAAAGCAGAACAAAGGGTTCTATCAACCATTGCCCATACCCGAGAGGCCATGGGAATCCATTAGCATGGACTTTGTGTTGGGTTTGCCAAGAACACAGCGAGGGGTTGATTCCATATTTGTGGTGGTGGACAGGTTTTCGAAGATGGCACATTTCATCCCGTGTCATAAGACCAGCGATGCAACCCACATCGCGAACTTGTTTTTCAAAGAGATTGTCCGATTGCATGGAT
>JZKD02S2271283.1:400861-420550 GCA_000966675.3 Picea glauca
GATGCACTTGTTTATGGTACAGGTTGATTACAGGTTGAGGTACAGGTTGATGCATGGTTGATGCATGGTTCAGATTTATTGGTACAGGTTTACAATGGTATATCTCATAGTGATATTGTGATAATGGTTCTATCATTCTATTTCTACTTCAGGGTGGCAGGATGGGGCAAGGATAGGTGGTTGTAGCCACCTTTCGGTTGTAGTCGAAGAACATTGGGGGTTGTCGCTAGAGAATTGGGGATTTGGACCTTCCCTCAGGTTGTAGCCTGAGAAACTAGGGGATTGGAGCCTCCTTCTAGTTGCAGCTGGAAAAAAAAGGAAGTTTTTGCTTCCAATGAATGTAATTCTTCAATACATATAAGAAAAAGCATTCTGTGGTTTTCTCTCGATTTGGGTTTCCATGTAAAACACGGGTGTATTGTGTATGTGTGTGATTGTTTATTTCTTACTTCTCATTATTGGATAATCATTCTACATTGATATAACATTTGAAGAAAAAGGATTATAATTATGTTATTACTGATTCACCCCACCTCTCAGTAATCCAATGGTTAGAAATAAAGAACTTTGGATCCCTTCACATAACCAACAAGGATATTGATGGATATTTTGATAAAAAACAAAAAGGACCACAAAATATTAGTTAAAGCAATGGCTAGACTACACTTCCTTTAAGTTGTATCCCATAGGGATGTGATTTGTTGGTCAGAAATTATTTTACAATGCATTTATTGTGCTATGAGAATATCCAAATGCAAGGTTGGCAATATAGCTTTCTCTACAAGTCAGACATGACTCTGAAAATTTTTAGTGTTTAAATTTACTTTGACATAAAATGTGCTCCTAACCAGTAACAAAATTATGACATTGTATAAATTATAATTGATAGAGAGTCAAATATGACCCTACAAAATGTTCTCTCAAACAATAACAAACTTACAACCTTGCATAAATTGTAATATACATAGTTTTTTGAGTCTGCAGATATAGTGTAAGTGACTAGTGAGAGGACCAGTTGTTGGGAATACTAATCCATAGAATATAATGTGAACTCATACTAATATATGGATCTGACTTGTATAATGTTAGAACTGTGGGTAATCATTTACATAGTCTCCTTCATATTTGAGCCATCATATACCATGGTTACATCATATGTGGATCAACTATTTGATCTGAAGATATATTATGGAGAGGTCAATACTTATGTGGATGAGACCATATGTATTGCACATTATTCAATGGAATCATGGGTTCTCATTTAGCATAAGAGAGGATTGATGTATGGCCTAGAAGGGAGGTGTGACTTGAGTAAAGGTGAAATACCCACAAAGAGAGAAGATTGTTGGTCTAGATGCTAACAGTCTTCAGAAACTTCATGGAATCCCAATGGTCTGCCAATGATCAAATCAACAGATTAGGTTATTAATTCAACGTATGTAGAGATATTAAGGGATTCATTGAGGAATTGATGAATGTGTGATCATTTTTTGTTTCCTGTGCACTTTGGTTAATCTGGTTGTTCTTGCAATTTTGAAGCTACTAGCGAGTTTGTGAAATAAAGCAATGAAAAAAATTCTAGGAATGCCAACGGTTGTCTTCATATCCATTGGGACTTCAGTTCTCATTTAATGGAATCCATTTCGTTATTAGGTGAGGCTATATTTTTTATATTTCTAGCTCTCTTGAAACCCAAATGATGGAAACCTTGTTTATTTATAGAAGAGGGTGCGTGAATTTCGCAGTGTAGGAAGATTCGAAGAGAAACCTTGCGATGATTCTAGAAATTATGTCTCTTACAAATTATCTCATGAAAGAAATGGCATCTAGAATGGTGATAATTTATCTCAAATGTGAGATAATTATGAACAGACAAAAAACAATTCAGGAACTTGGATGGACTATGTATTAAAACAGGTGTCAAAATAGCCTCTAGGGTTTATAGGAGGAATGGTTAGGTCACACATGGGAGAGAGAGAAGAGAGTACAGAGTAACGTCTGACTCGTAGAGACAGATAATTTCCCTGATAAGGAAGAGATATTGGAAGATAGAAAGGAAGGTATTTTTAGATGCTGGAATGGGCACCCAGGATAGACTTGGAGATGGGCATAGGGAATAAAGTAGACTGAGAGACATTTTTGCAGGGTAGAATGAAAACTTCCATTGAATAACAAGGAATACTCAACTATGGAAAGATTCCATAGCTCAAATCAAGACTAAGAACCAAGGTTGTTATGATACCACTATTGGACTCATGAATTAGAAAAATCATGAAGCACATTTATTATTCATATGATACATGAATAAATACAATTTAGATGACCTTTGGATTCATCTTCCTAGGTCTCTTGAACTTCTAATGATAGTTCACATATTGTGTTGTTTCATATTATTTCTCCAATTCACCCTTATAGATTACATTTCTAACATCCATAAGGATGATAAGTATTGACAATGCTAGCATATCTAAGAAACTCTCATATCACCCCACTTCCTTAAAACCCTATTTTCATACATAATACTTAAATACAATTCTATAAGGGTGAGCATGATATAAGATAACAACAAAGTTGAAAACACTATTAATTGTGTGGGAAGTACAGGTAAACTTGTTGGGGATATGGATGCTCGTTTGCAGCATGTCCATGCTTTTATGATACCAAGGAAAATTCATCAGGACTATGTACACTCAGTGGCTATGAAGCAATGCCTATAAAAGAGAGTTGAGGAACAAACATAGGCATACCATCAATTGAAGAAGGTTCATTTGTGGTGTTATACCCTAACAATGATTATATGAAAATATAATCTTAAATAAACTAACCCCATATATTGGCTTGCAGAGAATGCTTAGAATAATATATATACGTTCTCATTAATTGTTGATATCTTTTTGAAAGAAATATTAGCGATGTGGAACCCATGGCACAGGTAAGAAACCCATTTTATTGAAACCTTTATTTTCAATATCCTAATGTAATATTTTATTTTTTTGAAGGAAAAAGATAACTGGTTCATCCCAATGAGTCATCATTTTTTAGGCCTGAAACAACTCCCATTAGATTTTCGTATTCCAGGAAAATTAAATGGGAGGCCCTATTAAATTTCTACATAAAATTTGAAGCATATGGGTAGTTCCTCGAGTCTAAATATTCTTGTGATCATCATAGAGGAATAACACAATTCACCTTCAATCTTGGATTCTCAATAATCCTCTTTTTAACCATGGATTGTATGAAACTTTTTTATTTTATTTTCAAACATGTTTCAATATCAAAGCTTATTTGAATTTGGTCATTCTCTTAATCAAATGCAGGGTTTCATAATATTCCTTCAATCCACAAGCCTATCGGATTATTTTCATCGAACTCTTTCCATCAGAAATATTGTTCATCCTATTCATAAGAAAATTTCGAAGCCCGAATCTTGGAAGACCATCAAAATCCCCTCTTCAGGTTTTTTTCTGTAGGATTGTCAAATTATATTTCCAAGCAATTTCTTATGAAAGTATTTTACCGAAGTCCTATCAGGTGTTACTTGTAAAACCACCTCCTTTCAAAATGTTAAAATGGATAATTCCCTTCCAATGAGGTTTTCTAAAAAAACCTTCTTTCTGAAATACCATTTCGAAAATTCTGCTAGCGATGACTTTTCCTACTTAACCTTTCCCGCGAGCTTATATTTTAATGTTTATACTTTATTTATTTGGATATTCCTTTTTTTGGTTAGTTATAAGGGTTTTTTTATTATTTAAGGTATTACTAACCCCTATTCTTTATTTTCCCTTGATAATCCTATCTTAGAACTCTTCCCAAGATGAAATTCTCAAATATTCATTCAGGGAATGTATATCGGGTTTGTGATGAGACAATAACTTGTATTCCCTTTGAATAAGCATGTATGAATGATTTTTCTCAAAATATTGTCTTTCCAAACACCTTCCCCCTGATCAGATTATTCTAATGAGATTCTTCGAAATATTTTCTTCTAAAAATATTCTTTAGAAAGGTTTTTTCCCAAGCAAGTCTTCTCGACAATAGATTTTCCCGAAACAGTGTATTTCTGATCACATTATTCCAAAATAATTATTACAATAACATTAATGGCCTTATATTTCTCCCACCTGCTACAAGATAGAGAATATATATATTAATTGTAGAAGAAATAGGTTGGCGATCAAGTGTTAAAAAACTAATTCAAGCCCCAAAATAATCATTTTTCATAGAATTAAGAGAAAAATAAGTATGCAAGAAGGATTTCCCTAGCTAATTGATATTTTCTATGACAATTTTTTTGAGTAGTCAGGTAAGATCATTGTTTAGTAAGAAATTTATTTACTTATCATGCATTGTTGGTTTATGAATAGTATTACAAAACATTTATTTTGTTTTAAACCTTACAAGAATTCAAAATAAATACAAAATGTCAAGATCCCAAGTGCGAAGAGGAAAAGTGGTCACTGAGAATGTTGTTGCTCAGGGGAAAACTCAACACAACCTATTACTTTCATATACAAGATCCTTCAATGGAATTAATTATTTCCCTACCTGGAGAGACATATACAGAAAATTCATAAATGGGGATTTTCCAAAGGATGTTGAAGATCTGGCGGTATACCGGAATACAAAGAAGAGTGGGCTATATGTTTTTTTTTAGCAAGACTCACCATATTACCTTATAATAACATTGCAAGATGGGTATTCTCACATTTGTAATTAGACACAACTACAATGGTGAATGAGTTTAAATACCCTATATATTAGTTGAATCTAGATGACATCCATGCGATATACCACCTGCAAAATCCTTATGCATATCTGAATAAGAAATTATTTGATACATTTAGGGAAGAACAACCCAATTCAGCTGAATTAGTCGAACAATGGTGGAACAAAGACATTTTATTCACTAAAAGGTTAGAATACTATATTTGATACAATACCTCAAACAACCCTATCAGCTTCTATGATCAATGATTTGCAAGTTGTATGGCGAGGAAAAGTTTACTTATTTTAAGATGTAATGGACACCATTAACATACTATATGGTTGAGGTGGGGAAAGCATTCAACAGGGTGCAAATACTTTCATTCAACATATGTGAAGACACTAGATAAGCTACAAGGATAAAGATACCAAGTTTTTACATGTCTTAATACTTCAAACAAAATTGCTTCTACGTTTTCATATTGAGATGGTTCTTGTTCCTATTCTTCTTCCTCTTCACAATCTATGTAGAATAATTTCTTCTCACCACACTTATGTCCCTTATTATACTTGCTGTCACAATTAAAGCATAAACCTTTTGCACAATTAGAGTAGAGGTGGTTTTGCTAGACAATATTTCTTCTGTTGTATCTCCCACTTTTTGGCCCTTCTGGGTATTAAACTTTCTCTTATGTATTTCTCTGATATTTATTCTCTGCAATGCCACAGGTCTGATCAAAATTGGATGTGCCAAGTGGAATTTACAGTAACTTCCCCACAACTTGTCGATTTTTGGCCTTTCCAGGAGATCTCAATTGTATAGTGTGCCCCGCACAAAATAATTGATATAAAATTCTGAAACTTGTACCCAAAATACTAAAGACTGTCCAAAATCCAATGCAACCAGTCCCACACAATTTGGATACTCTAGGAAGAAGTTATGATTGTTTTACCTGGAACACCTTCTTGAGATTAGTCAATAGGGCTAGTCAGATACCCTATCTTACATAGAGTGTATCTACAAATTTAAGATGAACCAGAATTTGAAATTCTTACCAAAGATACACTACTAATTTCTGTAAATGACCTCCAGAGTTCAGGGTCTGAAACATTACAGAAACGTTTTTATAGCAAAACTTATGCAATGAATCCTTTCAGGATGATTCCAGAACCCTATCTTGTACAGGCTACATATCCAAAAGTATAAGGCCTCAGGAGCTGAATTTTTAACCCAACATACCTTTATCCGTCTTCTAAATACCCTCCAAGCCGTTCCTTCTGAAACGTTGTAGAAAAAAAGTTATAGCAAAAATTACACGGTGTCTCAGATGTAGCAACGAAACCCCAAGACCTTGAGCTCTGATACCATATGTTAAGAACCAAGCATCAATATAGCATATAAAAACCTCAGGAAAAGTGCTCAAAACCTTGAAAAAGAGATAATTTCAGACAATAAGCCTCTTCGAGGGGGCAACCTCATTTTACCCCACTTAAATGTTCATGTACAAGATGATTCAAAATGAAAATGTCTCCTTGGTATATATAGGAGACTAGGAGGTATAATTACAAATAATGACCTCAAGCCAACATAATTAAAATAACATTACTAATCTAAATTACAACTAATCTCCTAAAGCCAACATAAATAAAATAGCATTGCTAATCTAATATGCCCCAATTAAGGGGTAATGAGCCAATATTAGGGCTTAACAAGGAAACAGAGTTGCTAAGAACAAATCACCATGAGAAAATTACTATCTCTGAGCAGTGAAGATTGTAAATTATTGGATACAAAGAGAAGGTACAAAAGAAGATTGAAGCACAATTGAAACAGAGAAAAAAAGTAGACAATATAATTTAGGTTGTGAGGGAAGAAGTTGTAGTTGAAAATGAAGAGTTAGGGGAATCCCAGAAAAAAAAATTTCACCAAGTTAAATGATATCCAAGATTACCAGGAGGATATTATTAAGTTATATAATCAAATGGATGATCTTGAAAGCCAATATACTAATGTAGAACATGAATTTGATAATATGGTGTATTGGGAAGGTATACACAAGGAGACACCTACAAACCTAATCAATTTCACCAAAGAAGAGTAGGGGAAAAATTGAAATTTGTTGGACAACTAGAAAAACTCATATTAGTATGTTAACAAAACCATAAGCCTCACCAAAAAATCCCATGCTAGAATGTGGAATTTAGCTAATAATTTATTGGAAAAATTTTAAATGTGAGTGATGGATCATCTATCTCAAGCAGGTCCTAGAAGACTAAGGATATCAAAGGTAGAAGATAACATGTATAGAAAAAAACAAGCTATTGACTAGATCACAGAGGTTAGAAAATAATTCCTAAGTCAATACATGATACAACCCATTAAACATTCATCAAGTACAGATGACTTTGTCAAAATAATTCACAAGAACCTTAAGAGGGAAGTTTTTGACTAAGTATACAATGGAGAGGTAGAGTTAGACAATATGAAGTTGAATAGACTAGGAGAAATAACCAAGTCACATGACCCGTGGGTCACATATGTAGAAGATACAACTTCAAAGAGATCTTCATGATTTTGTATAGTTATGTAATGTATGTTTCTTTGGAAAATTGCATTCAAGTTGTATATAATATAGAAATATTTGAAATGAAGAGATATAGTTTTGGCCTTATCAGTTAAAGAATGTAAATAGACTCTTTAATTCTATAAAGGAGAGCTTGGCGTAAGAGATAGGGACTTAGAATATTCAAGAATCCTGAGAGGGGAGGGTGAATCAGTATAAAGTTATTTAAATAATTTTAACCTTCAAGCACTACTAAACATTAACCATTAATCATGTCATTCATTGTCACATAATCTCATACACATTGCACACAGAGTTTTACGTGGAAACCCAACTAGGAGAAAACCACACAAATTTTGCTTAAGCAATTTCAACATTTCACAAGCATCAACTTGAAGGAAGCACCCACACCATGAATTTTCTAGAACCTATTGGAAGGAGATGCCAATCCCCTTGGAATATTTTAAATTATGATACATGATCAAATCAACCTTCATGCAATCCCAAAATCATTTCTTAAATCTACATACAAAATTGCTCAGAATTGTACCTCAAATCTAAAAACTTGTAAGATTCACCATGAGCTCAATTTTTCATTCTTAATTATAAAAATTGGAACTTATATATTAGGATATGTTCTCCTTCTAATGAAAAAATTGGAATTCAATTTGGACCTACCAAGATTAATGTATAACCATTTTATATTTAACATATGTTTGGGACTAGTTTCTAGATTAGTCACAAATCCTAACGTCTAACAAGTATAAATATGTACCTGTAATGAATCGGAATCTAAAACTTGTACCCAATAATCTTCAATATCTTCTATGAAATTACTCTGAGTGTTTATCCCTGAATCGTCCCAAAAAATATTTTTAGAGAAAATGGGAAGATGACTCATTTTGAAGAAGAAGATGGCTAGTTTTAAGAACCTCAAATTCCACAAGTATAACTCCAAACCGGTAATGAGTCAAGACCTAAACTTCATACCCAAGAGTCTTTTCTCTCTTTTGTAAAACACCTCCAAGTTTCACTATTTGAATTGTTCTATAAAAATATGTTATATCAAAAATTCCAAGGTGAGATTCAAAGAAAACCCTAGAACAAATCATCACAAGACTTCATCTTCCATTAGAATTTTTCCCTTCTTCACTTCATCTTCCCTTAGAAATTTTCTCTTATAGGCTGAAATTTGCTCCTCTTCCTAGGATAGGTTGAATTTGTGTGATCCAAATTCCAAATAAGTATCCTCTTATTTATATGAATATTCTCCACATGAGGGGGTGCAACCAAGGGTCACAAATTTTGGGTCGCACCTCTTCCTTAAGGATGGTCGACCTTAGGGGCTTATTTACTTTAATTTAGGGAATTCCTCTCTTGGATTTAGGGGATTCTTTAGTTGGATTTAGGGGCTTCTTATCTTTGGTTAAGGGGCTTCTTCACTTGGCTTTAGGGGATTCTTCTCTTGGTTATATGGTCTTCTTCACTTGACTTTAGGGGATTCTTCACTTAGTTTTAGGGATTCTTCAAGGCTCCTTTAAGGCTCCATTTGTCAATAACTCAAAGTTGGAATGTGGGAACAACCACATGGTATCTCATCCTGTGAGGTTTGTGATTAAAAGTTTCACCATAAGGGGACCACTTTGGATTTATATACTATTATGTCAAGGCTCCTTCAAGGCTCTTCAAGGCTTATTCGAGTGGACACATCATCATCACTTTTAGGAGCTTTTGGGATTTTCTTTAGGGCTTATTCTAAGGTTGAAATCAATGACAAACAATTTTCCAACAATCTCCCCCTATGGAATTGATGACAACTTAGTAAAACAACCATTCTCCCCCCGTATTCATTCTCTGATCCCAATGATTGTATTGTCCTATTGTCTTCATGTTGACTCCCCTTGTCTTCATGCTTATAGTTTTATTATTTTTATCTCCCCCTTTAAAATAAATGGAAAAGGGTAAGTCCCCATGACAGTATTCCCCTTTTGCTTCTTGTAGAAGATTATGAAAATCAATTTGGAGAAAAAATTAGTCTTAGTTTTTGTCAAAGATACTCAAAGGTCCCCCTAGGAAGACGGTTTTTGAATATTTATGCAATATGTTCTTTTGTTCCAATATACTCCAACTTGATATTATATTTTGTAACTTGTTCCCACAAAAAGTGGAACTTAATAGAAATGTTTTTGGTCTTGGAATGCAACATTGAATTCTTGGATATCCTTCTAGCACTAGTGTTTTCACAGATTATTAGAATAGGCTTATCATATCTCACTTATATGTCTTGCAGATTTTGTTTCATCCATAGAATGTGAGTACAAAATGTTGTTTTTGTGACATATTCTACTCTATTGTGGATAAGGATATTGAACATCACTTCTTGGTCAACCAGGACACTAAGAAGTCGCCCAAGTATAAATATTCTCCACTTGTACTTCTTATTTCATTAATACTTTATTCCTAATTTGAATCTATCTAGGTGACCATAGTTAACTCATTTCCTTTCGGATACCATAGCCCAACATATGTTATTCCTTTAAGATATCTAAATATCATTTTCACTGCTAGAACATGGGTTTCCTTTGGTGTCGCTTGAAATCTTTCTACCTGTCCACTACTTGCATTACATATGGTCTTGAAGCTATCAAATAGAGTAGACTACCAAAAATTCATATGTAGATTCTTTGATATACTTCTTTATATTCATCATGTTTTCTCAACTTGCAACCAATAACCATATGAGTATTCACAGGTTTACAGTATTACATTTTGAACTTCTTTAACATTTCCTTCATGTACTTGGTTTGGGAAATGAAAATGCTTTCATCTACCTGAGATATCTGGAGTCCCAAGAAGAAATTCAACTCCCCAAGTAGGGACATTTCAAATTCATTATGCATATCCTTGGAAAACTTCTTACTCAATCTATCATCATCACTTCAAAAGATGATGTCATCAGCATACACTTCAATAATAATAATACTTCCCTGATCCAATTTTTTGTAGAGTTTACTATCTACATTTCCCCTTATGAATCCTTGTTGTTTTAAGTACCTATCCAATCTTGAGTACCAAGCTCTGAGAGATTTCTTAAGTACATACAGATATTTCTTCAATCTACAAACATAGTCTTCCTTTTCTGATAGTAGAAACCCTTCTGGTTGTTCTATGTAGACTTCTTCTTCTAATTCTCCACTTAGAAAAGTTGATTTTACATCCATATGATACACTTTGATCCTTTTCGAGCATGCGTAAGACAAGAAAATTCTGATTGGTTCCATTCTGGTCATGGGAGAAATTTTTTCTTCAAAATATATTCCTTCAACTTGAGCATATACTTTTCACATTGGTCTTTCTTTTTTTCTGGTTACCTATCTATATTTGTTTAGATTTTTTCTAAAGAATTTTTTTTTCCCAATCATAATTTTGTCCTTTGGCCTTGGAACTAGTTCTCATGTCTCATTCTTCTCTATTTGATTTAGTTCTTCTTCCATAGCCTTGATCCAATGTTCATCATTTATGGCTTCCTTGAAGTTACATGGTTCAACTATAGACAATAATGAAAAATGTCCATGTTCAGGTATTTGTGCTTTCCTTCTTCTTCTAGTTTCTACTCTGACACTTCTGTCTCCAATGATTTGTTCTAGTGGATGATTCTTATGAACCCGGTGGTTATATGTCCTAGAAGTTGTCTGAAAATCTTATTGGTTGTTTTAATATTTTTCTTCTTTTGGTTTCTTCTCTTCTTGTTGTTCTTCTTTTTTTTCCTCTTCTTCTTGTTTTAGTTCTTCATTTTCCTGTTCTTCAAATATGTTTGAATATTTGATTTCCTTCCTGGTCTTTAGCAAGTCTGTTTCATCAAATTTTTCATTGATACTTTCCATTATCTTGTTGAGTCTTATATTTTAGCACTTATATTCTTTTATTTTGCATGAGTACCCAACAAATATGCCTTTTTCCACTCAGGAGTTAAATTTTCCAATATTCTTGTCTTCACTTTTTATGTAACACTTTCTTCCAGACACTCTAAAGTTCTTGACATTGGTTGATCTTCCTTTCCATAACTGATATGGAGTGTTATCATTATTACTTCTGATTAATCCTCTATTCAAGATATGAACAATTGTATGCATTACTTGTCCCCAAAATATATCACTTAGTTTGGAGTCATTCAACATGGTTTTGTCCATTTCTTGTATACTTATGTTCTTCCTTTCAACAACTCTATTTTGTTGAGGTGTTCTAACTGTTCAGAATTGTCTTTTTGTTCCTTGTTCTTCATAGAAATCCATGAATCCATTTAAAGTAAACTCTCCTCCATTATTTGATATTAATCATTTGATTTTCAAATTAGTTTCATTTTCAACCAATTCCTTGAATACCATGAAGGATTCAAAATCTTATAATTTTTTCTTGAGGAAGCAAGCCAAGGTCATTTTCATGTAATCATCAATGAGTAGCATGAAGTATTGTCCACCATCCTATCCCTTTTTTCTCATGGGCCGACATAAGTCAGTGTGTACAATATCCAATGGTTTTTTTTAGAGTATTCCTTTATCTTGAATTCAACTTTTGCTTTTTTTCCATGCTGACAATGCTAGAACATGGTGTTCATTGGCTTTGTAATTTTTGGAATTTCTCTTACAACTTGATTCTTATTGATATTCACAAGATTATATATGTGTATATGGCTTGTTCTCCTATACCAAAACCAAATTTCATCTTCTTTTCCCAAACAACATATTTCTTCTTTGATCTCATTCAGGATGTATATGTTGTTTGGAGTCCTTGTCAATGTTTCCACTCGTAATCTTGATCCTTACTTCCTTATTTCACATTCTTTTGAATTGAATATAATTCTATGTCCTTGATCACAAATCTAGCTTGCACTTAGCAAATTTTGCTTCATATTTTCAACAAGTAGGACTGATTCAGATGGATATTGGTGGCCACCCACCTATTCCAATTGACTCACATGCAATTTTCATCATTCGCAGTTATTTCCTAGACTTTCGAGTCCTAAACTTTCAAGGCCATTTTGAGGCCCTAAACAACGTGTTTGGAGCTTTCCACAGTCAACCTATAAAATAGAGTGAGATTTTTAGTGCATAATGTGTAGTCCTCGGATAGACCTTCCAAAGGGATATCATGCACCTAAAATGGATATCGTATGCAAAAGTTATGACCTAGGGAAGTTGTTGTACCAACTTACCCCATCGAAGCCCACATGACTTTTGGTGCTTCATCTCCACATTGGGGACGCAAGCCTTTTGGATTTTCAACTTCCGAGGGATAGGTTTTTGTATGTTTAGGGTTTTTTCATTTATGTTAAAAAGGAATTTTGAGCCTCATTGTACTCATCTTCTTGTGAATGAGCCTATCCATCACATCTCTTCTCATAGATAAGATGCCACCATTATAGTGAGTATTTCACTCTGTAATTTTACAGTTTTGTACATTTCACTCATTAATAGAAATTTTGTATTATTGTATATATGTGACTCTTCTTATATATATCTAATATATCTCTATTTCATTATTGTATCTCTTGCAATATCACTATATATTTATTTATCATATCTCCTCTCTCATTCTGTGCTCAAAATAATCTAGATCAATGGTATCAGAGCACGCTGCTCTTGGTCATTTTTCAATGCATGTCCCCAAAGAGGTACGAATATAGAAATTTGGGTCTCGAGTTTGTCTCTCTTGAGGACAATCGTTCTCTTACTCCCAAGAAATCCCCCATGGTAGAAGAAAAGAAAAACGATAGAGTAGAAGATTCTATTAATCGGTTAGTGGAGCAAGCTCTCACACGACAGAGGGACAAAATGATGGAGACTTTTTCCCAAATCCTTTGACATTTGTCGATAACAATAGATGGATCTTCATCAAGAATCCACTTTAGAGGCACTACTCCTTTCAAGGTACAAGTTAATTTTGATATTCCTGTATTTGAAGTTCAGATAGATGTGGATGCTCTAGAAAAATGGTCAAATTAGCTAGAAGGCTAATTCTCTATGGACAATTTTTCCGAGAGGGAAAATATCACCTTCACACTCCTTAAGGGTCTCCCCCATGTCAAGAATTAGTGGGAAACTTACTATGAAAAAATTTCCACAGAGGAGTCTGGAATGTTCGAGGTCGAACCCACTTGGGAATCTTTCGTAGATGTCATCAAGAAACAATATTACCCTGTTGGCAACTATGAATATCATTACATGATATGAACCATGCTATGTCAAGAGAGGGGTCAAGCAGTGCCATATTTCACCAATACATTCCATACCTTGCGCACCAAGTTGGGTATCAAATATTATGAGTGACATTTGGTGTTGAAATATCGTGGGGCTATACACAGGTATATCCAAACTAAAATGGAGTTACTGGATATCTCATCACTGGGAGTTTCTTATCATTATGTTGTCAAAATAGAGTAGAAACTTAAGCACCAGAACAAATGGTAGTCCGGGTCTGCAAATCTGCAACAACCAAAGTATGATAAAGATGGCCCTAACAAACAACCTCTCGAAAACCAATCCAAGACATAGGAAAAGAAGGGTAGTGGAAAGACAAATAATGACACTGGAAAGTGGTGTGATTTCAAAAAAATCCCCTACCACAACATCGATGGATGTCGCTCATAATAGTCATTGGTGGTTGAGATCAAAGAAAAATATTTGAATGAGACAGATCATTGGCATAGACCCCACTTCCACTGTTGCAACCACAACAATCCAACTAGAAGCACCGGCAGTACCTAAATAGGGGGAGGAACTTTTCCATTCACAGATGTGGGTGAATGGGATCCCATTGCATTTCATTGTTGATAGTGGAAGAAAAAATAACCTCATCTCAGCAGAGGTCCTCAAACAGTTGGAATTTCCAACAACACCACACCCATGGCCATACAACATCTGGTGGCTTGGCCAGGGACGAGACCTCTGTGTCATCCAACAACAACTCCTGTCCTATGACATCAAGCCCTTCAAGTATGATTTATTTTGTGATGTTGGTCTGCTATATGTCTGTGATATTCTTTTGGGATATCCATATATGTGGAAGTGCCATGTTTTTTATGAGTCTCAACCCTGTAATGTCATTTTTACTATGAGGGCTCGTCTCTACAGGATACTAGAGGTAGTTTAGACTATTGTTTTGACACAACAATGTAGCAAAGTTGTCTCTCATACGATGAATTTTATCTTCTTCTTGATTCATGCAGGAAGTGAATAGAAGGACACTATGACCACTATGACCTCAGTTCAAGCACCCTCTATCCAGTAGAAAAAGATCAACAAAATTGAAGCAAAGAACAATTATTATTTCTACACATAATCATCTCATGTAGTTAGAATGGTTAAAAAGGTCCAACCCCTACAA
Source organism: Picea glauca (assembly GCA_000966675.3). NCBI lineage: Eukaryota > Viridiplantae > Streptophyta > Pinopsida > Pinales > Pinaceae > Picea > Picea glauca. The sequence continues at coordinate 415,516 of JZKD02S2271283.1, forward strand.
CATTAGGTTCACAACATCCTTCCACAAGAAAAGCAATGCAACATCTCTAGCAAGGAAAGAAACTCACCAAGGTTTAGATTTAGCAAACACTTTCTCATATCTCGCGGGAACTCAATGCAATGGATACCATTGCTTCCTGGGGGGGGGATCGATCCATATGGATATCGATGTCCCCCACCTATTCCAACTGGATCACATGCGATTTTAATCATTGGAATTTATTTCCTATATTTTCGATTCCTAAACGTTTGTGGCCGTTTTTTAGGCCCTAAACAAAATTTTTGGATTTTTCCATAGTCAAACCAAAGATAAATTCAAATTATAACAACAAAATATGTATTCCTTAGATAGATCTTTCCAACGGCCTATCATGCACCTAAAACAGAGATTGTATGCAAAATTTATGACCCCGGGAAGTTGTTGTACCAACATACCCCATCGGGGCCCACGTGACTTTTGGTGCTTCATCTCCACATTAGGGCCATGAACATTTTGGATTTTCATCTTCATGGTTCTAGGTTTTTGGATGGTTAGGGTTTTTCCATTTATGTTAAAAAGGCCTTTCGAGCCTCATTGTACTCATCTTCTTGTGAATGAGCATAGCATTCACATCTCTTCTTAGAGATAAGTTGGCACCATTTTAGCGAGTCTTTGACTCTATAATTTTATAGTTATGTACATTTCAGTGATTAATAGAAATTGTGTATTATTTTATATATGTGTCTCTTTTTATATATATCTTATATATCTTTGTTAAATTATTGGATCTCTTGCAATATATTTGTATATTTCTTTATTAGATCTCTGCTCTTATTTCGTGCTCAAAATAATACGGATCAAGGACATTTTCTACCACAACATCTTTGTTTCCAAGATTGAATGTGCATTTTCCTATATTTTTTGTTGAGTTATCATTGCAAAATGTGAGACAACCCTCTTTTTATTTCTTTAATGTTACAAATCTATTTTTTTCTCTAGTCATCTACATTGATAATCCACTATCAATATACCAATGGATTCTTCTATTTTAGACTTGTAAGGAAAACCCACATTCCTTAACCTTCAAATCTTCTTGCTTCATTTTCCAATTTATTTTTTGTCCCCGTATATGATTGAAAGGAACATGCCTAGTTTCCCTTGAAGAAAATATCAAGTCACTTCTACAATTGTTGGCTCCATGTCCAAAGTTGTTACATTTGTAGCATTCAATTTCATAACCTAGAGCACCAAAACTGTTATAAATTCTATCAAATGGCTCATGAGGATTTTTTGGATAATTGTGTTCATAATGATTCTTGGGATTTTTATAGCTACTTGTGTTCCAAGTGTTTCTACCCTTTGCATAGGCTCTACAACTTATGGCTTTATGACCAAAATTATTGCAAGAATAATACAAGCCAAGAAAAATATTTTGGTATCTGGGTGTGGGTGGTCTTCTAATTGGTGTTGTTCTTTTGAAATCATGATATTCTTCTTGGGTTTTATTCATTTTTTGTTGTTTATTCCATGTTCCTATGAATGCACAATCTTCTTCTTGATTCTTCTTTATTTCTGGTTTCTATATTTCCTCCTTTAGAGTATTGCATTCTTCTTTCTTGATGGAACCCTTGATAGTATCTGCATAACTTGTTTTCTCTACTTCATTTCATGTCATCATAGATCTTCAACCCTCATCATAATTATTTTGTTTGTATATAAGTCCATACTTTTCATAGAATGGTTTTTTAATGCAGATGATTCCATCCAGTATTTTTGTGTTATTGCAAAAATTTAGTTGGATGTCCTTCTTCTATAGTTCCTTTCTTAGTGAGACTATTTCAAATTCCAAATTATCTATTATTTTCTTCTTTTATTCCAATCATCTCTTGATCATTTCTTCATTCACTTTGGCTTCTTCGAGATGAATCCTTAGATCTATGATAGTCTTCTTGGCTTCTTCAACAAAAATTCTAGGGTTTTGAAAGACTTTCTTTAGTTTACTTTACTCTTCTTTGAGAGAGTGTTTTTTCATCCTTGTTATTCTTAGATCACTTAAGACATTGATCAATTCTCCCTCAATATTCACTTCTTTTTCTTTTCCATAGTCTCCTTCATTATTTTCAGTAGTTTTTTCTTTAGTTTCTAGTTCCATGAAGGGTACTCTTCTTGAGTTGTTATCATTAGCACCATCTTCATTGGATGAGGAACTATCGCATTTTTAATAGAGACTTTTGTTTTTCAAAAATCTTCCTTTATTTATTTCCTTGTCTCTTTTCCAATATTTCTTTTCTTTCTTAGGATCTTCTTCTTCATCAATATATGAACCTCTTGCATAATGACATTTGGAAGAAAAAAGGCCAACTTTACCACAATTAAAGTAGTTGAAAGGAAGCTTACATTTGTACTTGTTAGTTCCTCTTTTTATGTTTCTCACAAAGTTGGATTCTTCTTCATTGTTTGAATCATCACTATTGTTGGAGCAGGGTTTTGACCTTGGCTTGTTCTTTATTGTCTTGTTGGAGGATTTGAAATTTGCTTCCCTTCTGGATGGATTTTCCTTTTCTGTTCTCATTTCATATGTTGTAAGTATTCCATGCAATTCATTCATGCTCAACATATCCAAATCTTGACTTTATTCTAGAGCTGAGATTTTAGGGTCAAATATCATTGGGAGAGATCTCTGTATCTTTTGCACAATAACTGAATTTTCAATATTTTCTCCCAGACTTCTTATAGTATTCACAATTTCATCAACTTGGAGAAAACAAGATGAAATATCTTCATATTCCTTCATTCTCATATGTTCAAATTCTCCTCTGTAAGTATGAATCTTGGCCCCTTTTACTTTAGTGTCTCCTTCATAAACATTCTTGGTGTTGTCCTATATTTTGTTTGTAGAATCACAATTCATAAACTTAATAAATTTTGAACCAATTAGACCACATAGAATCAAATTTATAGCCTTTGAATTGTATCTTCCAAGTTTTTTCCCAACATTATCTATTAGGGGAGAAGTTGGTGCAAAGCATCCATTTACTACATCTTTCCAAACATCAAATCCCTCTACCTGCGAAAATGCTCTCATTCTTATGCTCCAAAAAGCATAATTTTTCCCATCAAACAATGGTTTTACATTTTTTGTAAATGATCCTTTCTTATACATGATATTCCTTCTAGTGGTTAGACTATTCCTGAAGGAATCCACTCTGATACCAATTGTAAGAATATTCAAGAATACTGAGATGGGGGGTGAATCAATATAGAGTTATTTCAACAATTTTAACCTTCAAGCACTACATAAAAATTAACCATTGATAATGTCATTGAACATCACATAAACTCATACACATTTCACACATATTTTTACATGGAAACCCAACTTGGAGAAAACCAAGGAAACTTTTCTTAAATAGTTTCAATATTTTACAAGCACCAACTTGAAGGAAGCACCCACTCCCTCAGTTTTCTAACACCTACTAGAAGGAGACACCAATCCACTTGGAATATTTTAAATGATGATATAGTATCAAATAAACCTTCAAATACAATCCCAAAATCACTTCTTAAATCTGCATAAAAAAGTGCTTAGAACTGTACCTCAAATATGCAAACTTGTAAGATTCATCACGAGCTCAATTTTTTGTTTCTGATTCTGAAACTTGGAACTTGGATATTAGGATTTTTTTTATTGTAATTAACAAGTGGAATTAAATTTGGACCTACCAAGATTCAAATATAACAATTTTATCTTGAACACTTGTTTGGGACTGCTTTCTACATTAGTCACAAACCCTAACTTCCAACATGTATAACTTCGTACATGTAATGAATAAGGATCTGAAACATGTACCCAATATTTTTCGATATCTTCCATAAAATTCCTCCTATTTTATCTCCTTGACTCATCCCCCAAAAAAAATTATAGTGAAAATGGAAAGATGACTTGTTTTAAAGAAGAAAACCCTAGTTTTAAGAACCTCAATTTCCACTAAGTATAAATCCAAACTTGTAATGATCCAAGACCTAAAATTTGTACCATAAATTATTTTCCATCTCTTATGAAATACATCTACATATCTCTATCTTAATCATTATATCAAAAAAATTATATCAAAAATTCCAAGATGACCTTCAAAGGAAACCCTAGAAAAAATCTTCACAATACTTCATTTTCCCTTGGAATTTCGCCCTTCTTCACTTCATCTTCCCTTCAAAATTCACTCCTATAGGTTGAAATTATCTCATGTTCCTTGGCTAGGTCAAATTGGTGTGATCCAAATGCTAAATGAGGCTCCTTTTATTTATATGAGTCTTGTCCACATGAGGGGGTGCAACCAAGGGCCACGATTTTTGGGTTGCACCTCTTCCTTAAGGATGGTAGACCTTAGGAGATTCTTTAATTTACTTTAGGGGCTTCTTCTCTTGTCCTTAGGGGATGTTTTCACTTCGATTTAGGGGTTTCTTATCTTATCTTTAGGGTCTTCTCTGCTTCGATTTAGGGACTTCTTCTCTTCATTTTAGGGGCTTCTTCACTTGACTTTAGGGGATTATTCACTTGGTTTTAGCGCTTCTTCAAGGCTCCATTTGTGTTCAACTCAAAGTGGGCATGTGGGAACAACCACATGTTATCTCCTCCAATGAGGGACATGCTTAAAATATATTCCATAAGGGGACAAATTTGGAGTTATGTACACTTATGTCAAGGATCCTTGAAGGCTCTTCAAGGCTTCTTCAAGTGGACACATCATCATCACTTTTAGGGGCTTCTGGAATTTTCTTTAGGGGTTCTTCTAAGGTTGAAACTAATGAAAACCAATTATCTAACATGTATTCCCATTGTAACAATTGATGATACTATTATCTCTCATGGAATAAAGAGAAAAAGGAATTTTGGCGACCATGAATGTTTTCATTTGTGTATGTGATCCGGATTATTTTCGACACGAAATGAGAGTGGAGATATAATAAAGAAATGCACAGAGATATTGCAGATATTCAATAATATAACAAAAATGTATCAGAGATGCAACCATAAACACAGATATACAGTAATACA
>JZKD02S2271283.1:423197-441978 GCA_000966675.3 Picea glauca
TGGGTCCTCCAGGACCATGCTCAGGTCGCTCCTGCTCTCGGTACTCCATGTCTAGGACCATGTGGGCCTTGAGACATGATCTCCTAGTTATCCCTAGATATCGGGGATAACAGCCCCCAATATCCACCTGAATCAGTATGGGACTATTCTACATGTGCATTTGATTTAAAAGTTTCTTAAGTAACATTTCATGTGGATTTTTTCTGTGTTGGTTATTTCAACAAATTATTCATTTGTTGTTACTAATGGATACGGTGATAATGTCACATGTATGATTTATTACTCTTTATGAGCTATATCTATTAAATTTTTGTTTTATCATATTACTGTGTATTATTACCTATTTCTCCATTTGGTAATACAATCATGTACTATGTCTATCTTGTTGGAAATTATCTTGATCAATATAGGTTAGAAACATATTAGAATAGATAGTTTTTGTTTCATTTTAATTATTTAAGTTTATATTTAGTGACAATTCTTTGGAGGATAATTCATCCTCATTTTTTGTAATCTAAATTATTATTGGCAACCAGGCCCACATACTAGTTAGAATTTTCCATACCAAATGAGAGCAAATCTAGTTGTGACTCTCCATCAAGAATTTTCCCTTACCTACCTAACAATTCATTTGGACCTATCAACGAGTTCATGGTAATTAAATAGTGTAAGATTATTTTTTTTGTAAGTGAAACTTCAGTTGATGAAGTGGTGTTAGATGTAGTACCCATAGACATCTATGTTTTAGTGTTTGGGAGCCTCTACATGTAAATGAAGGATGCAATATTCATGTGGAGAGACAACCAATACCATTTGATCAAGGATGGTAAGTACTACATGGTCAATGCACACAAAGGTAAATCGAAGGTCTCACTGGTAAGTTCCAACCAAGCCAAGTAGTTGATTAACTCTAGTAAGAAATATGTTTTAATTTTCTTAAGAGAAAATCATTCTCATGAAGAGTCAATAAGAGTAAAGGAATCCCTGGAGGCATATACTAAAGAGAAGAAACATTAGTTGGAGGAGTTGATATAGGAATATAGAGGAGTGTTCCAAGAACCTTAAGTGATGCAAGAGCATCTCCAACATTAAGCGAGCCAGCGCAGAGACAACAGACAGCTGGAAAAATGCCCAGCACAAATTTTGAAATCACCTTGAGGTTGTTGCACAATCTTAAATGAAGTCATTAAGAAGAGGTGCACTTGTAAAATGTAAACGGACCTTGAGCAATTCTCTCTCGTCCTTAGTAGGTAGAAGGAATTTAAAGTAGTTAATGCAAGTAGGTAGAATTGAATGTGTAGATTAGACAGTTTTAGAGTGCAAGAGGGAAACAGGATATAGACACCCTCATTGTGTATTGTAACATTATTATGAGCATTTGTGTATGAAGAGAGCAAGAGCATGCAGAGAGCTGTGTAAGAACACCCATGTACATATATTTGGATTAATAGAAAGCGTTTGATTCAAATTCATGGTTTCGTGTTTGTTCTCTGTGTATTGATGTTGAATGATATGCTCATGAATGTTTGCCTCCGATTATACATTTGCTTGATATGTTGTGTATATGATTTCATGTTTTGAGTTTGAAATCTAAAAGGAAGTAGGAATGAGTTTCAATTGTTTCTATATCTGAACAAGGGTTCCTGCAAGGAGTGTAGTTGAATTGTCTGCAAGGAGTGCATTGAAAAAGAGTTCAGATAGGGATAGCTTTTATTCTCATTCACACAAAAGGTGCAGTTGGGCACAAGAGCCGTGCAAGGAGTATGAAGGTTGAGTGCAGTCTCAGGGTTGTGGACCTGAGTGAAGCATTGAGAGACTGTTGTTGCAGGTGTGCGCAGGGTCGAAGGAAATTCAGTACTTGGAAGTGTCTGAAGGTTGCCGCAAGGAGTGCGCGGTCTTCTCTAAGACCCGGAGTTATAAGGAAGATCAGGAAGGATAAAGCCTTATAATCGCTGAAAGGGTTGCACAGAAGTTGTACCTGGAAGAATTAGGAAGGCATCGTAAACTTGCACCGCAGGTAGACAAGTTTGTGGAGGAACACTCAGTTATTCACAGAAATCGCCAAGGAGGAACAGACGATCGAAATTCTCTAAGGAGGATTCAAAAAATCCCGTGATCCATTAGGTCTCACGGAAGAGCAAGTGAGTTACCATGAATATTTCAGATGGGTTCTAAGCTCAGGAGGGGTAGGCACGTATATCCAAGCCACAAGGGTTGTTGGACTTACGCACGGGTACTTGTATCGGGTTTTCGTGGGTAGAAGTCCCGTAAACCTTGCAATGGGAATCGCGATATCAAGAAACGCGACATCCCGAAGGCCAAGAGAACGGTGTGGGCCAAAGGGTCAGAGAGGTGGACAGGTGGCATGCTATTTCGGGGTTTCGTAGGGTGAAGTCCCAAAAACATTGCATTAGGATTCACGATATTGTGAAACCCAAATTCTCGATAGAGGTGATGTGGCGGTGAAAATTCAAAGCTCGCAAGTGTATCGGAGTTTTGACAAATCGGGTTTCGGAAGTCGAGGACGCAAGTTTCTCGACATTGGGATCGTCAAAATCATGATAGAAAAAATCCCGAAAAGGAAAAAGGAAAGGTTAGCATTGACTGTTTCGGGTTTTGGGGATTCGAGAGACCAATGCTTAACCACTGGATTCGCAAAGTTGTGAATTCCGATCTCCCAAGTGTAAGGAGGGGATCTTGTAAGAGTTTGTTGTGGGTGTAGATTTCCCAATAGGGAAATAGAAGAGCATTTAGAGTTATTCGGGCCAGTGGTAAAGGAAAGATCCTATGTTGACGTGGACCTTCCGAGCTGCGGGTTGTGGAGGGAGCATGCGTCGACGACATCAGTTTGGTATCAGAGCTCTGAAAGGTTCTTTTCTTTCTGTAGCAGAGAAAAATAAAATTCACCATGCCTCCAAGAAGAAGAGATAGGAAATCACTCGATCCACAAAAGGAAAGGGAAATGCCGAGAAGAAGGGGTAGGCAGATGACAGATCTATCTATGGAGAGATAAATGCGTGATCTATGAGCCAAAATAGAAGACATGGAGACAGCGCAAAGACGCACAGTCAATGATGGGGATCTCAGTGATTTCGAGAGAGAGATTGAGGTTGAACATGAAGAAGAAGTTGCAGCTGAAGATGCATCAAATGAACGTTTGATCGGAGCTATTGCAAGGATGGGTGCAAGAGCGAAAATGGACATTCCAGTTTATGAGGGAAATCTGGATGCTAAGGAGCTTCTAGACTGGATCAAAGCTCTAGACAGATACTTTGACTATGAATATGTCGATGAAGACAAGAAATTCAAGCATGCTGTCACAAGTTTGAAGGGACATGCAACATTGTGGTGGGATGAACTACAAGCTGACAGACACTGCAAAGGATAGCAGAAGATCAAGAGCTGGGATAGAATGATCATGAAGATGAAGGAGAAATTCATCCCCAGGGATTATCAAATTACTCTATTCAGGAGGATGTAGAACCTGAGGCAGAAGCTGATGACAGTGAAAGAATACACTAAAGAATTCTATAAGATAAACATTAGGGCAGGTCATCAGGAGAGCGATGATGAGAAAGTTTCCAGATACATGAATGGCCTGAGATATGATATTCAAGATGACGTGAGCATGGTAACCATCCGAACGGTGGAAGATGCTTATCAGATGGCTCTAAAAGCTGAGGAGAAGTTGAGCCGAAAGAAGATTCAAAGAGGCCGAGGCAGAAGTAAGCCCAGAGGCAAATCAGTTGCCCAGGATAAATATCATAAGCCCAAGGAAGACTGGAAGGAACCTTAGACTCGAACTGAGAGAGGTGGAAGCTCACAAAGAGGGAAATATGTTGAACATAAAGGACAGCATGCTGAGCAGAGAGGAGATTATGCTGACAATAACACTTTTCCTCATACTAGAGGTAGAGGAAGAGGAAGAGGAAGAGGTGGAGTAATAACATGCTTCACATGTGGAAAGAATGGGCACAAGTCTTATGAGTGTCCAGATAAAAATAAAGAGGGTGAAGAAGCTCACATCGCCGAAGTATAGAGGCAGGATGTTGAGGCAGAAGACGTTGAAGGAGGAAGATCACTGATGATGCGGAAAGTTCTTTTGACACCAGAGAAGGAGGTGGAGAGTTCAGTCCAAAGGACCAGAATATTTAGGACTGCTTGCAAGTCCAAGGACAGGGTATGTAAGGTCATTGTGGATAGTGGTAGCATGGATAGTCTCATTTCTATGGAGATGGTAGAAAAGCTGGAGCTGGAGATGACTGATCATCCAAGCCCATACAGAGTTTTGTGGCTACAAAAAGGACACCAGGTAACTGTCACTAAACAATTTTTAGTTGAATATAAGATAGGAGGATATAATGATAAGATCTTGTGTGATGTCATTCCTATAGATGTTTGTCATCTATTGCTGGGTAGACCATGGAAATATGACAGAAATTTGATTCATGATGGGAGAATGAACACATACACCCTAGAGAAGAATGGGAGGACTCACATGTTGCTTCCAATCAAGGATAAGGAGGTGAAGTTGGGAGAAAACAACATTGTACTTCTCATGAGTGGTAAGGAACTTCTTACAGAGTTTAAGAAGAAGGAGGATCCACAGTTTATTGTGGTCAGGAAATCGAAAATTGTTTTGACCAGCACAACAATGGATGATTTACCAGAAGAAGTTCAGGAACTGCTGGAAGAGTTCGCTGACATAGTAGTGGACGAATTACCTCGTTCGTTGCCACCGATCAGAAGTGTGAGTCACCATATTGATCTCATACCAAGTTCTAGTTTGCCAAATAAATCCACGTACAGATTGATGCTGCAAGAGAATGAAGAGGTCAAAAGACTAGTCCAATATTTGTTAGACAAAGGTTTAGTCAGGGAAAGCTTGAGTCCATGTGTTGTTCCAACTCAGTCCGAAGAAAGATGGAGGCTGGAGGATGTGTACTGACTTGAGGGAAATTAACAAGATAACCATCAGGTACATATTTCCTTTTCCAAGGATGGATGATCTGATGGATTGCTTGAGTGGAGAAAAGTATTTTTCAAAGATTGATTTGAAAAGCGGTTATCACCAAATCTGCATGAGAGAGGGTGATGAATGGAAGACAACATTCAAAACCAATGAAGGGTTGTATGAATGGCTTGTTATTCCATTTGGCTTAACAAATGCGCCAAGTACCTTCATGAGGTTGATGAACGAAGTACTGAGGGAGTTCATCGGAAAAATTTTCATTGTGTATTTGGATGACATACTGGTTTATAGTAAAATAGTGGTAGAGCATCTAAAGCATTTGGCTATAGTGATGCAGAGGTTGCAGTAGGAGAAGTTGTTGATAAGCATGAAGAATTCCTCATTCATGAAGACAGAGCTCATCTACTTGGGGTTTGTTATTTCTGCAAATGAGTTGAGGATGGATCCAGATAAGGTGGACATAATCAACAATTGGCCATCACCGAAGAGTATATTTGAGGTGAGAAATTTTCACGGGTTGGTTAGTTTCTATCCAAAGTTCATTAGGAATTTCAGTGGAATTAGTGCAGCAATGATGGACATAGTGAAGAAAAGACACAAGTATTTTCACTTGAAGGAATAGGCTGAAAAGAGTTTTAATTTGTTGAAGAGGAAGATCACAGAACAACCGGTTCTGGTGTTGCCGGATTTCCAGAAAAATATCTCAAGTGAAATGTGATGCAAGTGGATTTGCAATCGGGGCAGTCTTGAGTCAGGAAGACAGACTGATAGCATACTTTAGTGAGAAGCTAAATGAAGCAAAAGTGAAGTAATCCACTTATGATAAGGAGTTTTATGCTATCATACAGGCATTGAAGAAATGGAGACATTACTTGATCCCGAAAGAGTTTGTCTTATACAGTGACAATCATGCACTGCAGTTTGTCACTCAACAAGAAAAGTTGAATCAGAGACATGTCAAATGGGTTGAGTACATGTAGAATTTCACTTTTGTGATAAAACATATTTCGAGTACTGCTAACAAAGTTGTTGATGCTTTGAGCAGGAAGTGTTTGTTGTTGCAGGAGTTCAAAGTCCAAACGTTGGGTTTTGATGATCTCAGGGACATGTACGTAGATGATCAGAATTTTAAGGGGGTGTATCAAGCAACTGAGAATCCAATTCTCAGGGATAGAAGCCAATGGACATAATACATGATCTAGGAAGGATTAGTGTTTAAAGGTAATCAACTATGTATTCTGAAATCCTCCATGAGGGAGAATTTGCTAAAGGAAAAACACAATGGATGATTAGCAGGGAACTTTGGTCACGACAAGACGTTCGCAAAGTTGAATGAGTCATATTTTTGGTTGGGAATGCGAGTAGATGTCAAGAGATTTGTGGATAGATGCAGAATTTGCCAGCATTCGAAGGGAAGGAAGAAGAATGCGGGATTTTATCAACCATTTCCCATACCAGAAAGGTTGTGGGATGCAATCAGCATGGATTTCATATTGGGGCTGCCAAGAACACGAAGAGGATTTGACTCAATCTTTGTTGTGGTGGATAGATTTTCCAAGATGGCACACTTTATTCCATGTCAGAAGACTAGTGACGCAACTCACATTGCAAATCTGTTTTTCAAGGAAGTCATTCGACTTCAGGGCTTACCAAGAAGTATAGTTTCGGATCGGGACACAAAGTTCATAGGGAACTTTTGGAGGACCTTATGGAAGAAGCTGGGAACTAACTTGTTGTTTAGTTCGGCTTATCATCCTCAGACATATGGACAGGAAGAAGTAGTGAACAGAAGTCTGGGAGACTTGTTGAGAAGCTTGGTAATAGAACACCATAGCCAGTGGGACAACATATTACCACATGTAGAATTTTCTTATAATGACTCAGTTAATAGAAGCACAGGGCAGAGTCCATTTCAGGTTGTCTATGGCATGCAGCCAAGGGGGATTTTTGAATTGAGAGATTCAGAACATATTTCAACTAGGAGCGCTAGCGCAGAAGAATTCGCAGAGGCGATGAAGAAACTTCAAAGCCAAGTGAAGGAGCGATTACAGAATTCGAGCCAAGAATATAAGTGCATAGCAGATCAGCACAAGAGACAACTTTAGTTTGAGCTTGGTGACTTGATTCTGGCACATTTAAGGAAAGAAAGGTTCCTGAGAGGAACATATAATAAGCTGAAGATGAAGAAAATCGGACCGTGTAGGGTCTTGAAGAAAATTGGGGCGAATTCTTACGAGATTGAATTACCCGATGGGATCGGAATTTCTCCGATATTCAATATCTCAGATTTGCACCCATATAAAGCTGAGGAAGTAGGGATAGGAAATGAGCAGCCAGTGATCCAGTGGACAAAGTAGATGCCAGTGGCAGAAAATCCGCAGATGGAGTGCATACTGGACAAGAGAGTGAGCAAGAAGACTAGGCGGAAAGAATACTTTGAGTATTTGTTCAAGTGGAAGGGCCATCCAGTTGAAGATGCCAGCTGGTAAAATGAGGCGGAGATCCATAAGCATGGACAGACCATGCACGAGCTCATGGATAGGAGCACATGAAAAGTTTCAAGTGAGGGAGTATGATGCAGGAGCATCGCCAACATCAAGCAAGCCAGCGTAGAGACAACGGATAGCTGGAAAAACGCCCAGCACAAATTTTGAAATCAACTTGAAGTTGTTGCGCAATCTTAAATGAAGTATTTAAGAAGAGGTGCACTTGTAAAATGTAAATGGACCTTGATAAATTCTCTCTCGTCCTTAGTAGGTATAAGGCATTTAAAGTAGTTAATGCAAGTAGGTAGAATTGAATGTGTAGATTAGACAGTTTTAGAGCACAAGAGGGAAACGGGATATAGACACCCTCATTGTGTATTGTAACATTATTATGAGCATTTGTGTATGAAGAGAGTAAGAGCATGTAGAGAGATGTGTAAGAACACCCATGTACAGATATTTGGATTAATAGAAAGAGTTTGATTCAAATTCATGGTTTCGTGTTTGTTCTCTATGTATTGATGTTGAATGATATGCTCATGAATGTTTGCCTCTGGTTATACATTTGCTTTATATGTTGTGTATATGATTTCATGTTTTGAGTTTGAAATCTGAAAGGAAGTAGGAGTGAGTTTCAATTGTTTCTCTATCTGAACAAGGGTTCCTGCAAGGAGTGCAGTTGAATTGTCCGCAAGGAGAGCATTGACAAAGAGTTTAGATAGGGATAGCTTTTGTTCTCATTCACACAAAAGGTGCAGTTAGGCACAGGATCCATGCAAGGAGTGCACAGGCTGAGCGAAGTCTCAGGGTTATGGACCTGAGTGAAGCATTGAGAGACTGTTGTTGCAGGTATGCGCAGGGTCGAAGGAAATTCAGTACTTGGAAGTGTCTGAAGGTTTCCGCAAGGAGTGCGCGCAAGAGTCTTCTCTAAGACCTGGAGTTGTAAGGAAGCTGAGGAAGGGTAAAGCCTTATAATTGCTGAAAGGGTTGCACAGAAGTTGTACCTGGAAGAATTAGGAAGGCGTCGTAAACTTGCACCGCAGGTGGACAAGTTTGTGGAGGAACACTCAGTTATTCACAGAAATTGCCAAGGAGGAATGGACGGTCAAAATTCTCTGAGGAGGATTCGCGAAATCCCGTGAGCCATCAGATCTCATGGAAGAGCAAGTGAGTTACGACAAGTATCTCAGAGGGGTTCTAAGCTCAGAAGGGGTAGGACCGTAGATCCAAGCCACAAGGGTCGTTGGACTTACGCGCAGGTACTTGTATCAGGTTTTTGTGGGTAGAAGTCTCGTAAACCTTGCAATGGGAATCGCGATATCATGAAACACGACATATCGAAGGCCAAGAGAACGCTGTGGGCCACAGGGTCAGAGAGGTGGACAGGTGGCATGCTATTTCAGGGTTTCGTAGGGTGAAGTCCCGAAAACATTGCATTAGGATTCACGATATTGCGAAACCCGAATTCCCGATAGAGGTGACATGGCGGTGAAAAGTCAAAGCTCACAAGTGTATCGTAGTTTCGGCAAATCAGGTTTTGAAAGTCGAGGAGGCAAGTTTATCGACATTGGGATCGTCGAAATCGCGATAGAAAAAAATCCTGAAAAGGAAAAAGGAAAGGTCAGTGTTGATTGTTTTGGGTTTTGGGGATTCGAGAGACCAACGCTTGACCACTGGATTCGCGAAGCTGCGAAGTTCGATCTCCCAAGTGTAAGGAGGCGATCTCGTAAGAGTTTGTTGTGGGTGCAGATTTCTCGATAGGGAAATAGAAGAGCGTTTAGAGTTCTTCAGGCCAGTGGTAAAGGAAAGATCCTATGTTGACGTGGACCTTCCAACCTACGGGTTGTGGAGGGAGCGTGTGGCGACGACATCATTAAGGGATACCACCCAAGAGGGAAATGGATCACAAAATAGATTTGTTTCTATAATCCCCGATGTCAAACATTGGACTATATAGATAGTTCATTCTGAAATAAAATTAACACCTAGAAGACCACCTTCAAGACAAATAAAGGTATGCATGAATGGTTGGTCATGCCATTTTTCTTATGTAATGCACCGACTAAATTTATGATACTGATGAATGACATATTTAGATTCGTTTGTTATAGTATATTTGGACGATATATTGGTTTATAGATCTACCTAGGAAGGGTGCATCTCGCATCTTATGTAGGTGCTAGAGACCCTAAAAAAGCACCAATTGTTGGCTAACCTCAATAAATTTTAGCTTTTCTCAAAATTCATTGGTGTATTTCGGGTATGCGATCACTAGAGGGGAACACAAGATATATCCTACAAAGATGGAGGCCATCATGAAATGGTTAGTTCCTACAACTCTCATTGAATCTAGGAGATATTTTAGGGTAGCATAGTACTTGCAGAAGTTCATATCTTCATTTTCGATAGTAGATGCACCACTCCATGACATAATAGTGAGTGGTAAGAGTTTCCAATGGGGGAAGAATCAACAAAAGGATTTCGATGAGATAAAATAAATATCAGTCAAATACTAATTCTTGCATTCTCAAAGTTGCAAAATCATTTCAAAGTGGAGACAAATGCAAGTGGGTTTCCATGGGATTAGTTTTGATGAAAGGAGGAAGGAATATATGTTATCATTATAAAATATTTCGTGGGCCAATTTCCAACTACCCTACATATGACAAGAAAATATATGCCCTAGTTCAAGTTGTCAAGAAGTAGAAGCACTATCTGACGAGAAAGGAGACCATGATCCACATATATCACTAGTTTCTATAGTATTTATAGGCCTATACTAAGTTACATCAAACCAAACATTACAAGTGGATGGGGTTTTTACAAATTTTTCATCTAGCCATCAATTGTAAGAAAGGAAGAACTAATAAGTTGGCATACATTCTTTCAAGGCCACCCACATCCAAAATTACATCTTTGGTAACTGTTATGTAGATGTATCATTTTACTCATGATGCATACAAAGAATCATACATAGAAGATGAGAAATTCAAAGAGGTGTTTCAACATCTACAAGGACAAATTCATGTAAAAGAAGTTGACTGCAAGGATGACTATCATATCTAGAATAAATTGTTTTATAAGTTAGACAAGCTTTGTGTTCCTAAAGGTGAAATATTGCATCTTATCATAGAGGAACACACCACCAAGGTTGCAGGACATTTTGGTGTTGGGAAGACAGTTGCTAACTTACATAGGTACATGTATTGGCCTAGAATGAAAGAACATGTAACACGATATATTAGAGGATGTTTACTTTCATATACCATCAAGCATACTAATAGAAAGCAAGGTCTATACCATCCCTTACCTATAACCACTTGACCTTCGGAAATCATTTCCATGGATTTTGTGGGAGTTTTACCAACAACCAGGAAGGGACATGACTATAGTTTGTGGTAGGTGATAAGTCCAGTAATATGTTCATTCTCATGCCTTGTAAAATACCATTATAGGACAAGAAGAAAAAAACATGTTCTTTGAACAAGTATGGGTGCACTTCGGGATACCAAGGAGCATCATCTTAGACATGGACACTATATTTCTTAGTTCCTTTTAGACTACACTTTGGGATAATATGGACATGAAGTTGAATATATCTACAACATTCCAACCACAGAAAGATGGGTAGAAGGAAGTAGTCAACGAGAATTTGGTGCATCTTTTGAGGGGTTACAATATGAAGCATCCGAAGAAAAAGCATTAAAATCTAATCTATGTTCATCACTCTTATAATAGACAAGTCCATACTTCTACTGGTAAGTCCCCTTTTGAAACTTTCTTTAGGTATTTTTCCCATTTTCTCTTGGATGTTGCATATGTACAATAAGGAGGAGTGAGGGAAGACACCATGGGAGAAGCATTAAAATAAGATACTTTTATCGAAAATATTAGGTAAATCCATTTGAAAGTACATAAGAAGTTGAAAAAATCATAGAAAAGGTACAAGGCATTATATGATTAGCATAGAACAAAAAATTCATTCAAAGTAGGAGATAGAGTTTGGCTACATATGAAAAAGTAAATACTACAGGGTCTTGGTAAGAAGATCAAGACTCTATGGTATGGCCCTTTTGAGTTATTGGAGGAGGTGGGAGATGACTCCTATAGAATAAGTCTACCCCAATACATGTGCATTTACTTAGTATTGAATGTGGATAATTCAAAACTCTATGAGCCTTCCATGTTGGATTAGGAGGAGCAGGTCCTACCTACCATAGAGAGCTTAACACCATATGTTTAAGAAAAGTTGGCAAAAGACATGTTTTTTTGGAAAAAAATAGAGCTACAATAAATGGGAAACATGAGCTTTGGAAGATTGGGTTGAAAGGACAACTTCCAGGAAAATAAAAATGGTACTCTAGGGAGAAGGTAGAGGGAAAAATTCCTCACCTCATTCAGTAAAGATTTTGGGGACCAAAAACCTCCCTAAATGGGGAGTTACAATCCATGTCAGATAATTCTTTTATTCTTCATCTATAATTATTCTCTCAAAGTGGAAAAAATTAGAGGAATCAACTTATAGAGCCATTTTAGCGACATGTCACAATTTGGGAAATTGGTTCTAAAAAACCACCTGAAATATTTTGGATCCATTTTGAGGCATTAAATTGAATTTGTTTTTGGTCCAAGCCTAATATGGATAAATATTGATATATTCTACACAGCAATACATTTCCAATGGTTCAATAATCACTTCAGTCAGAGTTCATATGTGTTACTTTTGCCTCTCGCAAGTTGCCCTATTGTGTTGACCACCATTGTACGAGTGGATGCCATGTTATCCTCCATTACACAAAGCATGTGGGGTTAGCCACAAGGGAAATTTAAATAATATTCTATAAGTTCCAAACCTTATCACTAATAGAGGGTTGAGGAAGTCAAAACTCTACCCCTAGATGGCTATTGGGCTATGCTAAATATCAGACTGCTAGGAGGAGAAGGGGTTCCATTATTTTTCATTGTATCTTGTTCCATGTCTAATAAAAACATACGAGAGTGGTATTTTATGAGAATAATAGAGGAGGGTGAGGATTATATAGCATCTATTTAGGACACATTGTCAAAAGGTAGCTCCATAGTGGGTTCGCATTCCTTTGTATGTGCATTTTATAACTGAATCAAAGAGAGAAGAGAATATGCCTCACCTTTAGCTGGGTTTTCTCCCATATTGGTTTTCTCAGATTAAATATTATATTCATTTGTGTGGATGGTGTGTATTTTAGTTTTTTTATTTCATTTTTATATTTCAATTATTTCTTAAATTCAAGCAAAGCTAGTAATTAATTAAGTAATCTCGTATAAGAAATAAAGTGCAAAACTATAAGAATTCATAATAGTTTAAGATCGTTTGTGATGAACTATTCCAATGGAATATCCATGGCAGTTTATGGATCATCCCTTATGATCATCCACCCTATCATGTGATGTAGTTGTTGTTGCATGTATTGTACTAGCTACATGTATTTTGTTGGAATCCTTATTGATTTTTCTTCACCATTATTTAAACTCTATAGAATTTGAGTATTAATTTGGTTCTACTCCTCTTGAGCTCTTATCAACCTCTCATTGTCTTCTATGTAGATTTTCGCTTCCATATTTAGTATTTACATTGTCTCATCAACCAATTATGTTGACTCTACCTTGTTTCTATTCCCATTAGATTTTGTTTCTTCATTTCCCATTATAATATCTAGACCCGTGATTTCATCTTCATGGCAATAAGAACCTTGTGCATCATTGATCTCTATATTCCTCATTTAGGAACAAGATCTATTCTACCTATACTACTAATTATGCAAAAATGTGCATGCAAAAATTACTATTATATGAAATATCATTGTTATATTATCACAATTTTACAATTCTAAAATACCTTTCAGATATTTATACCCCTTTAAGGCCACCAATCATATTCTTTTTAGATATTTATACCCCTTTAAGGCCACCAATCATATTCTTTCTAATTTCTTGAGAATTCTTATACGTATATCCCAATTCAAGGTTTATATATCAATTCTTCACCTCAAGATATTTCTAATAATTATTTTGTTTCTCAATTATGAGATGAACATGAAGTTATCGCCTTCTAAAGTTGTCTCATTTCTACTCGATTGTCCCATTTTCTCACTGGTGCAAATTGATTGTTAGGCCTACTTCCAACACATGCAAAAGAAAATAGGAAAATAGGAAATTTTTTATATTATGAATACATAATAATTATGATGTTGAATACACAAAAACTTTCATATTTGGTATTTGATGCTCCAATTTTGTATCAATATGGAATTGTCAAATTTTTTCTTTTTGTATTTTCGGCGAACTTGGAATTTTTAGCAAAAACAATTATCTCCAAAAGAGAGAAAAAATAAGGAAACTTTATTAATTCAAATTTGTTTGTCTTATTGCCCGCAGGGGTGTAGACCGATTGGCAAGTGCCGTGTAAATGGAAGGAACTATGTAAAATGAGGTCTCAAGGTCGATTCTCACCCCGATTTACTCGGAGGGCGTGCTTGCGGGCTGTGCGTTTCTCCCTAGGGGTTATAAGGCAGCCGGCAGGATTCGACCCCGTGTCACGCGAGTACGATACTGCCGTTGTTACCGATTCCCCTAGTATAAAAAAAAAAAAATAATAAAATAAAATAAAATTTGTTTGTCTTATTGAGAAGGTAAAATTTTAAGTAAATTTTTCCATATTTGTAATCTGGGGTCCCAAAAAAACTCCAAAAAGTCTACTCGATAATGGATTTTCAGTTGTTTTTTTGTCCCCATTCAAAATTTTTGGAATATATACAAAATATCCATTATGTTTCATTATGTCTGGTCTCCTAACGCGCTGTAAAAATTCCATTAGAAACAAGGCCTTTATTAAGAAGCACCATCCTATTCTTCAAAAACCAAAACCATTAACCTGTAGTTTCTGGAAACCTACACTAGAATTGGCCAATGGCCCTCACTAACACATTTTTAATCCTCATCACTATGAACCTCCTTATGAAATACCACTTTCTTTTGATCTTTCTACTTTTGTTCGGAGAAAACAAGATTTTGACTTTAGAGTTCAAAAAAAATCATGCTATCACCTTGACTTCCTATGTGACACATCCTACATCTCATTTCATCCAACTTTTCCTTCACATATTTTTTTATCTTTGTGTGCGATCTTTTATCACCTTGACTTCCTATGTGACACATCCTACATCTCATTTCATCCAACTTTTCCTTCACACATTTTTTTATCTTTGTGTGCGATCTTTTATCACTTTGACTTCCTATGTGACACATCCTATATCTCATTTCATCCAACTTTTCCTTCGCATATTTTTTATCTTTGTGTGCAATCTTTTATCTCATGCTATGTTACATATCAATTTTCTTTCAATGTGATTTATTGCATATGAGTAAACTTTCCAAATTTGTGGTGTATTGCACTGAAACTTACTTTCAATGTGACACATCGCACTTCCCAAAACTTTGCATCACCACAACTCATCTTTGAAACTTCATAACTTTGTGGGGTATAACAATCTACGTAAAATAGTATCCTTGCGATAAAATTCACATTCCCTTCCTTTATTGCATCATCAGAAAGCTTCCCCCTTCGCAATGTATCGCACCAAAATTATTTAATTGGTGTGATACATTGCATCATACCAAACATTAGATTCGTGTGACACGCAAAACTTTCTCAAGTTTTTCAAAGGTTTCTAAGTCTCAACATATTTCTCGCAAGGAGGAAACTTATCTCTCGCAGTGTCTCAACTAGGAAAAAGTGTTCCTTTGTGATGTATACCAAAATTATTTCGGCATGATACGTTGCACTACACCAAAAATCTTCCTGGTTTGTAGACCTTTTGAGCAAAATCAAGTTACAAGTTGCTTTGTGAGTGGTGATTATATTTTCCACAGAAGAGAAGAGAGTATTAGAGAGTTCAATATCTCTAATAATTCATCAATTCTAGTCATTTAGACACTGACTTGTACCTAAAGGGTTTCTTGCAACTTCACCTTTTTAACAATCAGATTCGAAAATGTAAACTTTAACAAATGAAAAGAATCGGATTCTATTAAAAACGCACCATTTACATTGCAATTCAACTTGATTTCAAAAAACACAAGTAAACTTACAAACCAGACTATTTGCAAATTACTATTATTCTTGTGAATGTCTCTTCACAACAATGTCAATGTTATTTCCTTTAATTTCAAAAATTTCCAATAATGCTCTCGCTACAAGTTTTACAGTTTCATTCCTTGTTGTCTCTTTGTAATTAGTTTCTAAAACAATCTCTGATAGAAATTGAATTTCTTCATATCGAAATTGGCCTTCCATGCTAAAAATGTACTAGATGTATCTATTTGGAAAAGATAAAAAGCACATGTATATGTATCAAATCCTACAACGAGTGTGGATAGCCCAAAGGACCTCACGCTGCCACTTTGTTTGTACTTGTGTTAGAGACTGAGTGATATATTCTATAGTAACTGGATCCTCACCAATCAGTGCACTATTGAGAGTTATAGCATTCAGTTCTTTTCTCAACGACAATATTTCCTCTATTCGCAATACAGGACACACCTGATCATCTTAACGAGTATCATAGAGTGACTGTCAGAGTCAAAAACATATAATATTTCCCTCTTCTCTTCCCTGAGGATGACCATTACATTCACGAGTGTAATGGTCCTAATTATTTTCTCCTGAATTCTTCGAAGAATACATGGCCTGACCTTCAATCACTTCAATAACAAAACCTGAAACCTTCGAATCTAATGACCCCATCTTTCACTCAGACAAGAAAATTATCGAAGCAATTAATGCACATGAGTACCCATGGGATGTCATGCACAAGAAAATTATCGAAGCAATTAATGCACATGAGTACCCATGGGATGTCATGCACCATCATTCTTATTTTCTCCCTCTAATTTCATTCACCATAAAAAAAATAAAAAAAAAAGTCTTCGAATTAGTTCTCCACCAAAACCAATGAAACCAATGATTTTGTATCTCTAAGACAATGATTTTGTATCTCTAAGACATGTTGATTGGTTTGAAAACCCAACTCCTTCTCTTGATGCCTTCAAGGAAGGAAACAAGTATAATATGTTCCCCAACATCATGGTATTATACAAGAGTAGTGTTTCTCTCAAACCATGTAAAATTCTAAATTAATTTTAGTTTAAAACCAACGTGAAATATAACACACATGCATTCAACTTTCAAACTTTTTAAAGAATTACATATTTATGACAATGATGGTGGTGGTGGTTAGCATCCAATGAGATCGAATTTGATCTCTTGAACCTTAAGAAACCTAACAAATTACTTGTATTTTTATTTAATTTTATTTATGTGCTAGAAAATATTTAAGAGAAGAATTCCTAAATCATCATAGTTTTGATAAGTTAATGCTTAGGAAGGCCAATATTGTAACAAATATTTTGACATTGTGATCTAATGTGGTTGTACGTAAGACATTTTAAGAGAAATTGATTCTCATCTTCAACCCTCTTAATGTCACAAAGATGACAAATTCTTTCAACCCACAATGTTTTAGGAACTATCTAGCACCTTGTTTCATAATGGAGCTCGTGAGAGTTTGTTCTTATTTTAGCAATGTTTAATTTCTTCTTTATTCTAATCAAAATCAAGATATATTTTTTATCTTCTAGATTAGCGTTGATCACCTCAAAACAAAAAATATGTTATCAACATTAAAGAAAAAGAAAGAAAAGTATTTACCTCCAATGACTAACCACTCTACATACTTTTGATACACTCATAGTAAAATAAATTGAAAATAAATCACATATACTTCTAGTTTATATCACTATAAGTCTACCTATAAAAATATAAAATGAAGATACTATATATATATATATATAATTATTTTTTCTTTCTAAATTCATACCCAAATTATATGTCTTCTAAAATAAAATAAAATACACAACACTGCTTCAACCTTTATGCTTAAAGAACCAACACCTTGAAATTGTAAGTATATAATATGCATCACAACTATTAAAGTTGTCGATATTTTTACTTTAAAAAAATTAAGTTTTATTATAAAACAGACATGGTAAAATATTTATTAGAAAAATAGAAAGTTTAAGTTGCATTTTACAAAAATCATCCTATGATGAGATCAACCATGTTTTTGTGGTGAATGATGCAAAGGTGAATGATGTGAGACATTTTATTAAGAGTGCATCTAGATATACAATTATTAAAATCAATTGTTTTTTTAAGAGTTATATATTACATGTCATGAACAAAAATCACAGTATCGTCTTCACATTGATTTTTTGGAGTGTTGAGTTTCCTCGAAGGGAAAACAACTTAGATAGACAAATAGACTAGAAATACTAGTGAAAATTAGACATATTTGCTCGAATCGCCCCGTGGGGAAACTGATTCATCCTATCCATGCATTCAAATCGTATACCGAATTGTATATCAAAAAAGTTGATACGATGACCCAGGAAACGCCTATCGACTAACTGACCAACATAATAGACATTACTAAACTGCACCAACCTAAACAGAACATTCCAGAAACAACTAACAATTTCAAAACAAAGCATGCATGTTGACACATGTATGCATGTCGACTATCATGGTGTCTGGTGGGTCTGCATGCCCTCGGATTTCGTTGTGATTTTTCCATGCATGGTTTTTTTCTTGTCCTCGGTTGCCTTTGCACCTTCAATCATGTCATGTTCATCATCCCCCTGGAATTCTGGAGCAAAAATCGCCCCTAGAGATGCAAGGGCATTGATGCCCGAGTCTAGAGGATGCAGGGGAATGAAGAAGAGTCAAGAGTAGAGATTCAATTTGATATTCTCTCTGGTCCAAGTGTTCTAGCCTAAAATAAAGGTCATCAACGTCCTTCTGGACTGTGAAGACCAAGTTATGGAGAATTGCAATTGAATCCCGGAGACCCAGGGATGAAACGTAGTAGTGCTGGAGCTGAGCCTAGTTATGGGAAACCTCTAATTGGAGTTATTTAGAGTGCGTGTTACAATATTCCAGTGAAGGCATAGAGGTTGGAAACGGGGGTGGCAAAGGAGCGAAGGGTGGTGGACTGGAGGGATGTGTCAACACTGACAGCAAGGTCGAGGCCAAGTTGGGGAGCGGTCCAGGAGTGAAGTTGAGAGATTTCACTTGGATATCAAACCATTTGACGTGGCAATCCCATAGGTGGAAGGTCGGCTTGGTCTGGTGAGGACTGAATCGAGGAGAGAGGCGAGGAGTTGTGCGAGGGAGTGAAGGAGGGAGGGTTCCTACTGGACATGGCTACTTGATTTTGGTACCAGAAGG
>JZKD02S2271284.1:0-17283 GCA_000966675.3 Picea glauca
TAAAAGGAGGTTTCCCCCTCAAAGAGGCTTATTATCTTAAATTATCTCTTTTTCAAGGCGTTGAGTACTTTTCCTGAGGTTTTTCTATGCTATATTGATGTTTGGTTCTTAACATCAATATGCTATATTGATGTTTGATGGTTTTTCAAGGCGTTGAGTACTTTTCCTGAGGTTTTTCTATGCTATATTGATGTTTGGTTCTTCCAGTTCTCCTTGTCCAACCCCTTTTCTCAAGTAATCTACACTGATTGCTTTGATGACATCTCACTCATGAGATCATAAGTTTCACATCTCCAATCTTTTCCATGTACCTTTCACCATCAGAAGGCCTCCTTGTATAACTTTGGAGAGGTCCAACCACTTGAGAGATCATTGGGATAAGTTGAGGATTCCTCTCCTTCATTTGAGGATATTCAATAATATCATTCCTTGACCATCTATTCAAATCCAACCACCTTCAAGAATTGAGGGATTGTTCCTTGATTTGCCTCAACAAACCCAAAATTTGCTAAAAAAAGGGTAGCGCTCCCCCAAAAGGGTGTACATGTCACTCACAAACTCCCCCAAAGAGGCTTAGGGAGTGCCAGCACTCCTTGAAAGTGGGTAGGGGAGTGCTCCTCTCGAAAATCCATTTTTTAGTAGTTCTTTCAGTGGCAAAAGGTTTGTACTCCCTGTCAAGTGACTTCTCTTCTTCAAAACTAGTATTTGGGGTGTCTTAAGTGTCTTTGTGATGTCGTTAGAGGCATGGCATAGGAAAGATGGCAGTATGATGTTTTTGACACTTGCAAAACTTGTAGTCAAGATGCGACACTTGTGGACAAGATGCGACACTTACAACACATGTAATGACGACACTTGCGATACTATTGAAGTGAGTTAATTTGATGTGTAATAGATTGCCCCCCAAAGTATGTAGTTAGAAGACAATGATGACTGAAGTACTTTGTAGACTTTTTTGAGCAAGGGTATGGATGCAAAGAAACCGGAAAAAGCCGCACACAACCATCAAACAAATATTATTACATGTTTCAAAACCCAAGGTAGGCATACCTATGCTTGAGTGATAAAGACTTTTTAGGTATGGCCTCCATAAAATACACTGCATATCCATAATTATGTTGACAAAATGGTATAGCCATTGTAGATACAATGTGGATCTATACTCCTATGACCTGAACTGGTCATAGCCACGAAGAATACACAGTGGATATACGAGACGACAAGACATAGCCACGACCAATACAAAGTGGATCTATGTAACAGTATATATGGCATAGTTCAAAAGAACTCCTTCACAACCTAGGAAAAGTATACATAAGAGTGAAAACCTCAACCCAGGGTCTTCTTACCGATCCCGATGTAGTACGAATCTAACCATGTGAATAGATGTCTTGATGTCGAACATGGCAGAAACCACTTGATTAATGGTCAATGATGTAAACCGTTAACAAGCGCGAGGGAGATCACCATTAATGTCAATCATTCCCAAGCTACTCTAGTACATTCTGATGAATGTGAATGAATGAGATAAATTCGAACATCTGTGGAATCATTCGATCAAGGGTCAATGATATAAATCCACTGTCGGACACGAGGAGGCCTGCCATTGAGGGATGCAGGTCCCAAGGTACTAACTGGTTTCTAAGTCTAACTCCTAGATAATGTGCTAAAGTCGACAGGAATAGACTCATCGAAGGAGGGCCTTGAAGTATCCCCCATCAACAACACAAAACTAACATAGAGCTATAATTGGTAGATCAAATGAACATGGACTGACACGGGTATTGAAACAAGATATTTTTTATTGTTGACTGTCAAAGAAGATACTTCCCTTGAACACTAAGGAACAACAACAGAAACTTTAAATGGACCAAAACTTGATGATGCAGTAGATGTTGTGACTTTCATCAGGTGACCCAAAGGAGTAAAATAAAATCAGAGGATTGGATCAGTGAAAAGGTCCAGCGGATTAAAATGCGTGCAAAAACAAAGTGTCGTGTTCAAGGGAAACCGTAAGAGCTACTAGTAGTGTTCTCAAAAAACCGCTTGGCTTGCTTCTTTCAAGTTTTCCCCCATCCAGATAGACGAGTACCTCTTTTTAATTTAGCGAGCTCGAGGAGGGTAACACATGCTCGATATGACTCCCTTTCTATAAGTCCCTCTTCCTTTGTTTATCGAAATGGAAGAAGGGTTCGGTCCCGTATGGGCCCTTCAATGTATGATTGTTTAACGATTCCAGAGAAGTTAAACTCGGTGGTTTTTCATATTTAGAGAGTCTGAAAACAACTTAAAGATGACTCCAATGTTGTCCTTTTTCATAATGTTAGTCTTGCAAGGCCGAAAAAGAGATAAATTATCACTCGAAAGACGCCCTTTCAAACCTTTTAATGAGTGGGAAAGGAAGAAAGATCACTTGATAATCTTTTCATGTTTAGAGAGTTTGAAAAGAGCTTAAAGACGACTCCATGGGGTTCCTTTTTCGTTTATCGATGCAGGTCTGAAAAAGAGATAAAATTTTGCCCGATTTCATTCTCATGGATTTACGAGCATGAGAAATAAAAAATACTAATCTCGGTATGCCCCCAGCTTGAAAGATAGTGGATTAACTCTAGAATGATCATCAAAGGCTGGAGACATTCCCTCCAAGCTTCAATTCATTCACCGACTTTGAGTTTGTCACCAATTTCTCTACTAGATGGAGAAAAAGGATAAGGGTGGATGAAATGAAGGTTCAAGATAGGTGATTGTTTCATTTTTTAACAATCTTGACACAGAAAAAGAACTATGCTCAGGACTCTAGGTTCAATCCCCAGATTGTTGTTTCATTTTTTAACGAGCTTGCCACATAGATAAAAACTATGTTCAAAGCTTCTATTTCATTTTTTAATGAGATTGCCACAGAGAAGAAAAACTATGCTTGTGACCTTTGTTTCATTTTTTAATGAGCTTGCCATAGAGAAGAGGAACTATGCTCATGGACTCTTATTGATCATGGTTTCCAAGAGAATAATGCTATGGAAGGACACCACATCAAGGGACAAAACTCGGTCATGGCTTCCAAGAGATCTTCACTAGATGGAAGAAAATCACTCTGGAAGGAACACATGTCGAGGGTCGTGACAAGGGTAAGGAGATCAAACTCCAATAGCCCTACCGAAGATATCACCATGTCAACTATCGGATCCAATTCATCGGAAGTTGAAGGCATGGGAGACGATATAAAATTGACATCATGAGGGGAGATAGAGTGTATATCTTCCCGAATTTCTTCACGAGGAGGAAGAAAAGAGGATCGGTGATGGTTATCATCCCAAGGCTCATCAATGTTCAACATTTCCATAAGATATTCATCTGAGGGAAAATTGGGGAAATTTAGTTGATCGCAGACGATGAGGAACGTAACCATGATGGCATCGAGTAACTTTCAGGTGCCAATAGATGTTGGTCATCCAAAGAGGGAGAAGTGGATTGGATAGAAACATATGATGTTTCGGCTGGACTAAGTGGAATGGTGTCACCTAGTGCATCGAATTCCAATAGACTAGGTACAATCCAAGGGTCAGATGATTCCAAAGATTGATAAGCTAGAGATGATTCTAGAGATGATTCCAAATATTGGTGGAAATATGATGTGTAGTCGGTGGAAGTGGTGTAGGGAAGGTACCCATGAGGCTAGAATATTTCAGTAAGCCAACACCAACACTTTCATACGTGATCTTTTGGTCTCCCAAGAAATGAATGTTGTTGGTAGCGGGAGCATGAGCATCGATCATGCAGAAATCCAACTGATCAACAGTGACAATTTTACCTTGATGGGGAAATTTCACACATCAAAATAATGACGAAGAAACGACAGTCATAGCATAAAACCAACTTCTTCAAAGTAACAAGTTGTAATCGAGGGGAGCATCGACCACCTCGACATCAACAGTGACAATTTTTCCACCCAATTGGATGGGCAGGGACTATAAAATCCCATGGGGATGAAAACCTCGCCCATCGAAGGCGCGTAACATCGTTGGGGATTTGTTAAGTGCGGGTGATTTTAAACCTTTCCAACATGATAAAGACATGACACAAGTTGAGGCTCCCTCATCCAATATAGTTTGATGGATTTGTTGATTGTGAACAACAACATCAACTTGGAAAGCAAGTTGGTGGGAGAGTCGAGAAATTGTCCAGGTTAAACATGATATGGTTGGACGACTCAGGATTAACAGTGCCAATAGCGGCCAAGAGTGTTCTACGTTGACTGGGGCAGTGTTGTAGAACTTCTAACACAAACATAACACACGGTGCTTGAGCCAAATCTTCAACAATGTTGTAGTTCTGGGCAGCACGTGAACTAGGATTAAAGGTATATTTATAGATAGTGATCTTAGGAAGGTGTAATATAGATTCAAACATAGGTTTCTCAATCTAAAGTGGTCCAAACGGAGGATTAACTGATGGAGGACTAACAGAGGATGGTGATGGATCTGGTAAAGTACCAGTACCATTAGTGACCTTTCCTTTGTCAGGGTTACCTGGTGTATCGTATGTATTAGAGAGAGTGGTCAAATTAATCCCATTAAACATATAAATATGTGCACTCGTCGAGGCCTCATCATGAGAATGGATAGAAATTCCCTCAGGAGAGGGGGTTTGAGAAACCATGGATTGTTGTTGTGGAAAAGGCTAAGTAAGCACAGTGGGTTGTGAATTTCCCTGAAAAACTTTTGGCCACTTCATTGCGATGTGGACAATCTCGAGTGTAGTGATCATCACCACAAATGATACACATGAATTTCAGTTTCCGTTGTGGTTGCTTTTCAGTAGCAGGTGTTTGAGCTTGATTTTTTGGTTATTCATTGTTATTGGTATTTTTTGATTTATTATTCATCTTCTTCTTACCTCCAGATTGTTTTGAAGGGGTAGATTGAACTGCATTCACCTCAGAGATCTGAGTTTGGGGGGAGGTAGAGGAGAGTGTGGTCGATTGGGAAGTAGATTAATTTTTTACGGAGCCGATAACACCGTCCACATGAGATGAGGATGATGACTTGGATGGATTGGTATTAGCTTGAGCAGCATTTAAAAGCAAATCATACAAAGTACCAGATTAGGAATAAACCAAATCTGAGTACTGAGCCTGAGCAATGGTTTCTACCTCGGTGACTGCGCCACCCATAGTGACATTGCGAGCAATTGGGGGTAAAAGTGATTTAGTAAACCATTCCGCCAATAATATGTCTTCACTCATGAATATGGTCAGAGATATGCACAGAGTTAGGTTGATGAAGGGAGGTCAAGAGTTCAGTACCTATCTCGTAGTGAATAGGTAGTTGAAAGTGTGTGAGGAAAGACATGGAAAGGGAGTTGAAATCATGAAAAGAAGCACGTGGTAGTTCAATATACCACTTTGTTGCAGAGCCCGTAAGTGTTCACTGGAAAAGACGCAAATGTATAGAATCATCCATAAGGGAGTTTGATGAACACCACAAATGGAAAGTCATCAAATGGTTATTTGGATCTTCTCCATATTTTTCGTCAAATTTCAGAATATCGAAAGGAAGTTTAGCTAGAATAACTGGCCAAACCGGTGAATGAAAAATAGGATCATTGGTTAATTGAGACAAGTCTGGGAGATCCAGAGTCACAAGGAAAGGTAGTTGTCGGTTAATTTGCGGATGATACTGGTGTGACATAGGAACACTAGTAGGACCATAACATGGGTTAGGTGGATAGTTGTAACCAGTAGGTCCTCCTACATATGGTTGTTTCTAACCAGGATAAACAGGATTCGATGATGGCTAAGAAACATTTGCATAACCGAGTGGGTTATGAGAATTATAAGTTGGGTTATTTATTTGCCTAGAAATAGGATGAACATTGTGCCCTTGAGGAGGGTAAGGAGTAGATCCCGGAGGTGGATACAAAATAGACCCATGGGGAGGATAAGGTTGTTGTCCTTGAGGACTCCAAGTGGTGTTTGGGATGCCGCTCAGATAAGGTTGTCTATAAGTTGGTCCAGAAGGAACAAGATTTGATACTCCTTCTTGTGAGTTATTACAAGAGTGCCCCCCAACATGTGGTTGGGTAAATGTGCCTCCAGAATATACTCCCCATGATTGTGAAGGGTTTCCAGTAGACGAAGGTTTCCCCCCTACTAGTGGTGGATTAACGACCGGGGTATGACTGGAAAAGGGAGGTTTCCCTTCGGGAAGAATGTGAAAAGGGGGTTGTCCCCCGCAAGGGGTACGACCGCCATAGGATGATGGTCTTCTAGGAGGGATAGGTTCGCTAGATGGTGGTTTCCCTCCAATCGGTTGTATTTGGTTGGCAAGGGTCTGCATTCTCGGGTGAAAATATGTCCCAGCAGGATCGTACAGAACATGTGGAGTTGTAGAGTGAAAGTTTGTAAGAGAGGGGGTAGGAATCGAAGTGCCTTGGGAATGAGTAGAGGTGATGAGTCCAACATTAGGATAGACTTGTGCTGACACAACAGTAGGGTTAATGACCTGATCAATGGGGTGATTCACCGTTTGACCAGATGGCCCACTTTCAACAGGAGGGTCATGAGTGTTGGGTATGTGTTATATTCTTTGAAAAAAAAAAATTCCTCAAGAAATGTGACACCTACCTCGAGAAACATGTCTTGTATTTAGGTGGTTTTTTCAGCACATGGTTTTTGCCAATGGTTTTCTATTTCCGGTTAAGGAATTAGGGTTTTAGACTAATCCAGGTCATTGGGTTAGGGTTTTGGATGTCGTTGGCTCCTATATGTATATTGTATTGTAAATAATGTAACACAATGAATGAATATAATATATGTTGGTTTTCTCGGTTTGGGTTTCCAGGGGAAAAATCTCTATGTAATGTTTGTATTTTCCATTGTATCTTTTCTGTTCTTTTCTAAATATTTGTTTACAGTAAACATTGTACAAGGTTAGAATTTACAATGAGGATTAAAGGATTGTCAAAAGGATTCAAAATTCTCATAGAGATCGCGTCCTGATAAATTCCTTCATACAGAATGAGCAGGTGTGGGATTTGTATCTACTACAGTGGTAGGACGAACATGAGTCCTATACTCATCACCAAAGGTTGGTTTTGTGGATCCCATATATGTGTCGGTAAAATCTCTCGTGGGTAACTGTCGGACCTCTTTGTCTATGACGTTCCCAAGGGAGTCTAAATGAAGGAAAAGTGGTTCGAGAGGGGTTACCGACATATATGTAGTGCGAAGAGTGGGATTCTCAACTGTAACCAAAGTGACTTCTAAATTTTCTAACGGAGGAGCAACAACATTCCCAGCGTCAGATTGATTTTCTACCTCTCCACGATAGTTGTCTTTTGGAGGGTTAGGAGGTAAGGGTTGGTAGCCTTCCAGAGGCAACCCTTGCATCCTACATGATCGACGAAGACCTTTATCGTCTACAAGCTCAATTTTGGAGAATAATAGTGCACGCTGAAAATCTAGGGCCAACTAACAAAAAGAAACAACATACACTAATAAAATATAGGAATCACAACCAAAAAATCAAGACTTCTCTTGATGATCGTACTAGTTGGTGATGAAATCCAATGTCGCGTGATCAAGTCAAGAAGGGGCTAGGATATGGTGGAATAGTTACAATGGTGACCTGCTTAATGAACTTTCACCTTGGTGCAAGCTTCCACGCAGTAATTGTGGATTTGCCCTCCAAGGAGCCCGAGTGAGTTTTACCAATGTCTATCCTAGGTACAGTGAGACTTCCCTCAATATCACCTCATGTAAGTACCTAAGGATTATGGAAACTACGGAAACCAACTCGCAGTCAGCCCCTGGGAGGGTACAGTTGACAGTCCAATCCAAACGTATGGAAAGGATAACAAGTCCGAAATAAACTCGAGAGGCTCTAACACATAATCATGGGTATACCCTCAAGTGACCCCCAATATATGATCCAACCACTACAAACAGTTGAACCATGGAGGGATAATATTCGTAACTCACCCGAATGCGACCTCATGCGTAACCCTTGTGTGAGAGGGGGATCCCAGAAAGCCTATACAACAATTGGATTTGACTCTCCTTATCTCAGGATGCTAATGTTCATTTTGAAAAATTTGGAGAGTTTTACTCACAGCGTAATCCAAAGTGTTAATACTAGTCTAATGTTGGTGGAAGACCCTAGAAACAAAAATGTTCTAGATAAATTTTAATTAGCGATGATTTTATAGTCGTTCTTTACTCAAAGGGTGTATGACAATGAAACTAATGGTATGATAACTCAATTCCCAAAAAATATGCATAAGAAAATGATAAGCAGTATTGTCTTTCGATGAATGGCTCTTCAAGGGAAAGAGAGAAAGTTGTTTTCACTATCAAACACTAAGATGCAATGTCCTCATACAATTGTTTCTCAATCAAATCCAATGAACTGCTAAAAAAAATTCAGAAATGCCTTCTAATGTCCAAACCAATCACTAAAATATGTCCTTTTGCTTATATGTGAATGATAATCAGATGTAATACTTCTAAATGTCAATCAGACTTCACGATTAAACAATCAGAAACAAACCTCACACAAAACAAAAAAAACACTCTCGTTGTGAATAAACAAGAAGGACAAAAATGACCAAATTTGCAAATAAGAACCAAAAAAACCTCAAACAAAAGAGAAATGATGGAAAAATGACCTCAAAGATCAAATGTAAAGGTTCACATACCTTTGTATTTCCTCACAGAAGCTTCCACTCAGTTAGATAAAGGAGAAGAAAACAACAAGTTAACTCTAGGTCACCAAAGACAAAGAGTGACTTCAAGGCAAGGAAAGGAAATGTCAAATTCCCAAACAAAAGAGGATGAATTCTTAGAAATAAGGTGCTTGAAAGATAATACCAAGATGGAATGAGAGTATGAGGCACTGAACAAATGCCAAAACCAAGAAATAGCTTCAGGAGATGAAAATTCTGGAGAATTTCTCACAACAATGGGGTAGCGCTCTAGTGTAAGGGGCACTAGATAATTCTATCGCTCTATGTAAGGCCACTAGGGAGTGTTGGCACTCTACTAACAAGGTCAGGGGAGCGCTATGCTGCAAAATCTCAGAAAAATCCCAAAAACTCAAAAAATCAAGGAAATTCAATCAATCAGGGTGATCTTGATGACATAAAGAGGCAATCAAACAAATCTAAGAATAAAAAAGACAATATGGAGAAGATCAAATCAGCGGGAAAAGGGACAAAACAATATTAGGGAATGGTAACAAAAATTAGAGCTCCTCCCCAATGGAGTCACCAATTTTTGTTGTAGGTGAATCCCCCTGCGGACAAGTGGATTCCCTCTTGGTCTCTAGACTCCTAAGGCCAAGAAAGAAAAGTGCTTAGCATGGACATTGAAATCCTTTTATATCTAATCAAGATAATGAATGAAAGAGAAGGAGAAATATATGTACCTTATTATCAACATTTGTCCTTGCAAAGTCCTGGTTGAGCTTCGATTTTGAGCTCCCTGATAGATCTTGTAGGACAAACAAAGATACAATGGAATTCCTACTCTACTGAGATTATCTCAATAATAGATCCATCTACTGCAGACAAACTCATATGAAACAAGCATAAGTTTGAAAGAAACAGGCCAAGCATTCATTATTAATGAGAACAAGTAAAAGTACTTACAATCCTTTGAATGAAGGTGCAACAGCTTCTTCCAGTTCTCCTTGTCCAACCCCTTTGCTCAAGTAATCTACACTGATTGCTTTGATGAAATCTCACTCATGAGATCATAAGTTTCACATCTCCAATCTTTTCCATGTACCTTTCACCATGAGAAGGCCTCCTTATATAACTTTGGAGAGGTCCAACCACTTGAGAGATCTTTGGGATAAGTTGAGGATTCCTCTCCTTCAGTTGAGGATCTTCCCTGATATCATGCCTTGACCATCTATTCGAATCCAACCACCTTCAGGAATTGAGGGATTGTTCCTTGATTTTCCTCAACAAACCCAAAATTTGCTAAAAAAAGGGTAGCGCTCCCCCAAAATGGTGCACATGGCACTCAAACACTCCCCCAAAGAAGCTCAGAGAGCACCAGGACTCCCTGACAATGGGTAGGGGAGTGCTCCTCTCCAAAATCCATTTTTTAGTAGTTATTTCAGTGGAAAAAGGTTTGTACTCCCTGTCAAGTGACTTCTCTTCTTCAAAACTAGTATTTGGGGTGTCTTAAGTGTCTTTGTGATGTCGTTAGAGGCACGACATAGGCAAGAT
This sequence comes from Picea glauca, assembly GCA_000966675.3. Taxonomy (NCBI): domain Eukaryota; kingdom Viridiplantae; phylum Streptophyta; class Pinopsida; order Pinales; family Pinaceae; genus Picea; species Picea glauca. The sequence continues at coordinate 10,234 of JZKD02S2271284.1, forward strand.
GGCAGTATGATTTTTTTGACACTTGCAACACTTGTAGTCAATATGTGACACCTGTAGACAAGATGTGACACTTACAACACTTGTAATGACGACACTTGCGACACTATTGAAGTGAGTAATTTTGATGTGTAACGGAGGGGATTGTAATACCCATGTTTCCCCCAACTTGTAATTAATAATTACTTATGATTACCATTCTATGGAATGTGAACAATGTAAATGTATTATTGTTTAGATTTTCAAAAAATTGACTGTGGGGATGAAGCCTTGAAGTACTGGCCATGATATCACTATAAAAAAGAGTGAGTAAATTGTAGGGAGGGTTCATTATGTCAAATGACCCAAATTCTCCTTGCTGAAATAATAAGCCTCATATTGATCCCAAAGTAGAATCAGTTAATGAAAGAAGGATTGGTGGTTGAACAATCAACTACCCCAATTAATGGAAGCATGGAGGGTCTAGTTGAGGACATAGAAAATTATCATCTCAAAGTACCACAGAATGAAGTTTCCTGCAGGCCCAGATTGACCCGAGTTTCTTCCGACATAAGGAACAGGATAGGTCTAGAACCTCCCTGTGGAAAAAGGAAAGGGAATGCAAGAGAACAGGATATACCATTCAGAGAGAGGAAGAGCGCATGAGGCTTTCCAACTAAGAAGAAGAACTGAAGGATTAAGTTTTTCTGGTTACTGGAAAGAACCAGAGGAGGAATTCAGTCTCTGAGGAACAGAATAGCTAAAATGAATGCACCATCACGTGCAATACAAAGATCAGATAACTTCTGGAAGAGTTCTGAAATGGAGCATAGAAGACCTAAAACCCAGGCTGGACAAAAATAGGGTTGTGGACTTAGTGTTGGCTGGAAATAAACTGGTGTTGGAAGGAGAGGGTGTTGAGGGATAGTGTAGTTGTGAAGGGACTCTCTTGCATAAAGGAAATATAGATGGGAACGCATATGATAAACCCCATAGAGGCCCTAAGCTCAATGGGGAAGAATGGAGACTTCTACTACTTCCAGAGAGGTGGAGGAGAGTAATCTCCCCGATACCTTTCTTGAATTTGGAAAGAGAACCCAAAAAACATGACCTGAGAATAAGTTTGCAAGCTTGATGTTGAGAGAGCACCTGATAAACCTCGTAGAGGTTGTGACAGAGAGAGGATATCTGAGAAATTTGTAGAAGTTTCCCTAGTGATATCATGGCTTGGCATAGGGGTGGCCAGAGTGATAAGATTGAATGCCTTTGAGCCTATGGTTGGGTGGAGAGGCGAACACCCACAGTCAATTGGTTGGCTACAACTTGTAATAGATAAGTATTCTCATACCCTTTGAAATTTAACTGTAACTGTAAATTAAGGTTGAATATCCTGTGAATGTTTCAGGGATGTGCATGCTTGTTTGATGATTAGACTATTTTTCTTTATTTTACTTGATTGTGTATTTAAGAAAGTAAGGAACTATATGGTTTGAACATTATTTGTACACGTAAATGCTTGAACCCACTGTAGTGGCTCAAATTAAAGGAAATAAATTGTGATTTTGTTGACCATAGGCATAGTTTTGTGTATGCATGTCTATACTTCCAATTGTTTTGGGTCTCCTAGAAAAAGGGTATGTTAAGCTCAGGAGAGGTAGTGCAAGGGTGAACAGAGCCTATGCAATTTGTGTAGAGGTTAATAGTTCTCTAAGTTCTAATTTCCAGGAGAAGCACAAGAAGTGCACCCACACTTCATTAAAAGTATTTGCAAGATTATAAGGTATAATGCTCGTAGAATGTAGACCAAGGCCGCACCCTATGAAAACCATGGTTTAAATCCCTTATTGAAGGGAAGAAGAGCCGCAAATTACAGAAGAAGCCACAACAATCGTTGATCTGGATGCAAGGATAGATTTGGGTCATTGGATCATACCCAAAAAGGAGATAAATTATTCGGGACTCCGGGAGTCTGGAGCTCTGGGGTGAATGAACATTGCAACATCCTAAATGTGTCAAAGGTGATCTGTCAGACTGGTAACTTGACAGTTGACCAACAATTGGCAATCATTTACCCATTATCATTGGATTCATTCCCTTATTAAACCTCGATCCACTTCTCAGTCGTGAAGTAACGCAAGCCGTAGATATGAGGATATTCTGGATCTCCCCTGACCGTTGGATCTACGTCGTGGTCATTCTGACATTGACCACTCTAGCAGTAAAAAGGAAACTAAATAGAAAAACATTTGAATGACGAAGTCATGAAGTGACGAGGATCTTTGATTTGAGGATACTTTAGGATATCTCTTTTGACCGTTGGATATAGACCATGGGCAGTCCAGTGCTGACCTCTTCGAGAGTAAAAAGGAAACTAAACAACAAAACCCCTGAATTTCAAAGTCACGAAGAAAAGAGGACCATCGATTAAAGGATACTTCAGGATCTCTCTTTTGACCGTTGGATCTAGACCATGGTCAGTCCAATGTTGACCAATTCAGGAGTAAAAAGGAAACTAAACAACAAAACCCCTGAATTCCAAAGTCATGAAGCAACGAGGACTGTCGATTCAAGGATAATTTGGGACCTTTCTTTTGATCATTGGATCTAGACTAGGTCAGTCCGACGCTGACCACTTCGGTAGTAAAAAGGAAACTAAACAGTAAAACCTTTGAATTTTGAAGTCACAAAGAGACGAGGACCGTCAATTCAAGGATACTTTGAAACCTATCTTTTGATCGTTGGATCTAGACCGTGGTCAATCTGGCGTTGACCACTTCGAGAATACAAAGGAGACTAAACAACAAAACCCCTGAACATCGAAGTCGTGAAGTGACGAAGTCCATAGATCTAAGGATCCACGTGGACCTATCTTGACCATTGGATAGAGGATATTGGAAGGTCGGTTGGAGGGAGTTCGGGACTTCGGAGCTCCATGCAATTCAGCTGGTAGGAGAAGCAGGATGTTCTCGGAGATTGTTAGCCCGGAGTGATGTGGCATGTTGAATTTACCTAGGGTGACGTGGACCCATATTATGCATTCCATGTGTCATCCCAATTCATGTTTTTCACAGACCTTATGTGCCAAATGGAACTTGACACATGTCACCCATCGATTGGGCCATGTGTGATCTCCATATTTTTCCACATGTCACCCCCTGGTGCATAGTTTCTTGACCTAATGGCTAATGGGACCCCAGGAATTTGGGAGTTCAGAACTCTGGGAGGCCTAGGATGTTAGAATGTATGCTCCAATAGGGTCGAAGGTCAGAGCTACGTGGAAGGACCTTGGGACTTCGAGAGTTTTAGGGGTATGTTCATAAAAACACGATGAGGAACCTCACCAAAGGTCGGAGCAACGTGCCAGGATTCTTTGGTTTTGAGACTCAGGAGGATATGTGAGTAGAGAAAATGGCATTCGGTGTCGGAGTGCCAAAGCGCCGAACATCTAAATCCCTTAAGCCTATGCATTGAATGAGGGTGAATCTCAACTGTTGGATTTAACGGTGGTTTTATATCCACCATAGATGCAGGAGTTCTAGGGAACTTTAGGACTTTGGGACTCTGGGAATGTTTTATACATGGACAAGAAGGACGAAGGGTTGAAGGCCCGGTAATCACGAAGGCATGGGGAACATTCCCCGTAACCACCCCTCCAATGGCCATGTCATCTCTTAAGGATGACAACCTTGGTCGATTATGTTCTAGGTGGGATGGTACGAATGAGGTGAACCCATGTGGGTGCCACATGGCCTTTGACCAATGATGCCTGAAGAGCTTCAGAAGGGCATAACTTCCAATCCAGATCTCAAATTTGAGCATGGTAACAGTCGTTGGAAATCTCTTGACGAGCAGAAGATGATGGAGATCTCGGGAAGAGGATTCGAGATGATTGAGAAAATTGAATTTTTTATACCCCATCCCTTAAAAAGGTACTTAGGGGTCGAGTGTGTTACATTAAACCACTAAAATCAGTTCAAGGATAGGGGTTGTGCAAACTCATTGCAGGATATCATTCACTAAATGGAGTTATATTGATTTCAATGGAATCATCTACAAAAACTCCCAAATGGTATAAATATATTGTTTTCTATTAAAATATGGAAAATTCCCAAATGGCATGTCTCCAAAATAAAAAAGAGCACTAAATATGAAAGCAAACCAGTCTGTGTTGGTTGCCAAAATTTTGTTCCATAGGAATTTTGATGGAATGTTGTTGAGATGTGTTTATGCAATAAAATCTCAGAGGCTAATGGAAGAATTTCATGAGGAGATTTTTGGTGGGAAATTTTCACCTATATCTAATGCACATAGAATAATGAGAGACAAATATTATTGGCCAATTATTTTTAAAGATTCATACTCAAAGATAAGAAAAATGCATTTCTTATCAAAATATTTCAGGAAAAAATAAGATGGAAACAATGCCTATGCAACCCATATCAATAGAAGAACCATTTACACAATGGGGATTGAATGTAATTGGGTTGATCAACCCGAAATCAAGTAAGGGCCATTCATATATTCTTACAACCACAAATTATTTTACAAAATGGCAAGAAGCAGTAGAATTAAATAGGGTTGATTCATATGAACTCATAAGATTCCTTAAAGAAAACATTCTAGCAATATTTGGAGTTTGATAAAATTTTATCATAGATAATGGATCAATATTCATTGGGTCAAATTTTACCAATTTTTGTGGAGAAATTGGTATCATAATGGGACAATTATCAAACTATTATCCCCAAGGAAATGGTTTGGTTGAATCTACTAATAAGACTTTGATCCAAATCCTCAAGAAAATGATTGATATTACTCAAATAAATTGACATTTGAAATTGATAGATGTATTATGGGCAAGCAAATTAACACCTAAGGATAGCACTGGAAACTCCCCATATACACTGGTGTATGGTAAAGAAGCAAGAATGCCTATCAATCTAGACCTAAATGTGTTAACATATGCTGTGAATATTGAAGATGTAGAGAAATTCTCCCCTTTACACAGAAGATACAATCAATTGATGAAATTGGAGGAATAACAAGCCAGAACATTAAAGAAAATGAGTCAAAGACATCAGATCATCAAGAAATACTTTTACCAGAGTACAACAACAAAAGACTTTCAAAAGGGGCAACTGGTGCTAGTATGGAACAAAGCAAAGGAAAATCCTTCCATGCATATAATCTTTGAGGAATTATGGATTGGCCCATACATTATTGAAAATATATTGGGTTATAATTCTTACTTACTTAAATAAATGAAGGGGATAGTGGAGGTGTTTACAGTCAATGGCCAATATCTCCAGAGTTTATTTGCCTGATTAATCTTGCTCTCATTTGTATATAGTTTTATTTCCTTTTCTTCTGTACATACTTTCTTTTGTTATTATCTCTATTTTTACATTGATTCCATGCCCAATAGACCATATTTTTGGTTCTTAATAACCCATAGTGGGTTACCATCCCTTAGTTCAAGCCAGTTGTTGACCCATATATAAGTTTATGTCATTTCTTCTTACCTATTTTTTATGTAGAAAAAAATTTGATTTGTGGCGGGTTCATACTTCTTTTCACCAAAGTTTTAGGTCATTCAAAATGCACCTCTATTCTCTATCGCCTCCATAATGAACCAGTACTTAACCTTTTTATCTCTTTGCAGAACGACGAGTTTGCGGGTTGATCTCAAAAATTTTCTCGTATCCGCTCCTCCGCCATCAACAAAATGCACCATATATTTTTGTGATCCTCACTTTTCTCTATACTTAGAATATTATCAAGACTTCATTTCACTGCAGGTTTGAAAGACCTTTTTCTTAAAACATTTCTCCGCTCTTACAAGTTCGACCGATCGGAATCGATACTTAGCCAATTTGTTTTCCACTGTGGGTGTGCGGGTCATCAATATTCAATTATCCTCTCCTCTCTCAAGTTCGACCGATAAAATATTACACTTAATCTTTTTTAGGTTTCATTGTGGGTTGGAGGACTCACGGGTTCATCCAAATCATATATTCTCTTGACCTCCAAGTCTGACTCTGCGATGTATTGCATTTATTACCTTATCACTTTCCCCAAGATATATTAAATGTTATTCGTACAGAGATAAGAGGTAATTAAATTCAAATAAAGTCATTATTAATGGAAAACTTCTCTAAGTAATTCTCAATTTAATCCATATTAATTTGTAATTTACATTATCGAGAAAATATTTATTTTGAAATCGACGTCTTGAGGTACTATACAAGAAATCATCAACTTCATCAAAATGACTATGAGGAGAGAGAAATTTTTTGGAGACACTCTAAGACTATTTGGGAGAGAAGACCAGAACTTCCACTGATCGATATTATATTAGTATTACACATCACTTCCTTTGTTGGAAAGAAATGAAAGCAAAGTTTGGACATCAGGTATTGATTTATTTGGATGCATACCTGAGGTTTTTTATTATAAATAAATAGTTTCATGGTGTGCTTATAAATTTGACCAAATCCAAAGAATGATTAAGATTCAGAGTGATTCCCCTACTTCTTTGTCACCGTTAATTTTTAGAAGAATGTTGAAACTTCTAGAATTGATAGTCACATTCAAGGGAGATGAAGCAAGGATATTTTGAAGGAGAAGAACAATGGATTATATATCTTGCAAGAATACCTCGAGGACCCTAAGACAATGCCAGAAGATATATCAAGAATTCAAGTCAAATCATTAAAAAACCCATATCGAGAGGTAGCATGGTTCTTCACCAGAATCATGGGTCTGGAATCCACAACAACCATTCCTCAGTTGGCTCTCTTCATTTTGTACTTTGCAACTCATCAAGAAGCAGTTTTTTATTGGTGAAAGATTATTTCTATGGAAATATCTACATAACTATCAAATTTAAAAAAATATAAGAAATTTTATATGTCCTCCTATTTGATATTTTCCATCATCTATTGTCATGTCTTCAATGGTTGTTGGACACACCTACCACACTTAGAGAGGGGGTGAATGAGTGTGGGGCTCTTTTTCCCAAAACTTCCCTCTTGCACAAAAACTCATCAATTAGCATTCAACATTTATTCATTA
>JZKD02S2271284.1:24772-35480 GCA_000966675.3 Picea glauca
TTAAGACTTGGCTGGCTGATAGGAAAAAAAAGGAACTTTTAGCCTTGGAAAATTTAGAAATTGAGATCGCACTCCTTTCTGAGCAATATTTGGAAAGTGATCTTAGTCATGAAATTAGATCACGGTTGAAAAATATTGAAAATGAAAGAAATAGGTTGCCCCTGGTTGAGGAGCATTGGCGCCTAAAGAATAGGGAAACGTGGATTAAAAGCAGGGACATGAATACTAAATATTTTCATCATTTTTCCAGCTACAGGCGGAACAAAAAACATTTATGGGAGGTTAAAGATGACTCAAGCCAGGCACATTGTTGGCCCTGGGTTGTTAAAGGAAGCGAAGATCAAGGAAGAAGAGGTCAAATGTGAACTTCCCGAAAGACACAGTGACTATCACTAGGTCGAAGTGACCAAAAGAGAAGAAAAGACGGAGCGAAGTGCGGGAAAGCAAGCCATTGGACGAGGAGATCAAGAATGAAAGATCAGTAAGGAAAAAGGATTGTGGACAAGTCAGCAAGCGAAAAGAGCCACCATTTGATGCTTTGGAGCACCGCGCGAGAAGGAAAGAAAGATAGGCGCGAAGCCCTGAAAATATGGGTCAAGTTGACCTAGGGTTTTAGACACCTAGGGTTTTTGTATCTATGGTTTTGGACACTTAGGTTTCGGCCTAAGGCTGTCGGTGAGCTATTGTAATGTATAAATAGAGGTCAAGAAGACCTGGGTCGGGTTGGTATCAAGATAGGTTGTCATTTTTGATGTGAGTGATTATTGTATTATGAGAGAGAAGTGCTAAGTGGGGGAGCCTTATGGTATTGTAAGATCTTCAGCTGGGTGCGAAGATCAAACCTGCAGCTAGGTGCACATGGAGGGAAGAGAAAGAGAGGAGAATAAAGGAGATCTGCTAGCTAAGAGAGAAGACAAGAGTTGTATGCTCTACCTAAATATAATATAGCACAGTTCTGTGGACGTAGCCCTAGAGAGAGGGTAAACCACGTATATTTTGTGTTGTGTATGATTGGTATTTTGTATTTGTCATTCATATATTGTTATTGCATTGCTAAGGTAGATCTGATATATGCATGGAGTAGATCAAGTTGATAAGTGATATATGAATGTTGTGTTGCTCCTTTGTTAGATCCACTTGATATTCCCCTTGGTTGTAGACATCTTTGTCCTGCAACCCCCTCATAATTGTTTTGGGTGAGACTACATCTGCTTCGCAAGTGTTGCCAAAAGGGCCAGTAGTTAGGGCTCGTTGGTGCGCTCTTGGAGATGAACCCTGGGTCTGCCCTTGTGCCAACAAATGGTTCCGTTGCCGGGACTGGATTCCTTTTAAGGGAATGTCAAGGTGGTTTCCATCGAAGACAGAGATTCAAAAGTGGATAGAGGATCAAGAGAAGGACTTCGTTGAAGCCCAGAATAAGAACCCTAATCTTATCACTGAGGATTGGCTAGAAAGATATATCTTTACTGATATACATGAGATATTCTTTGGAGGGATCCATCAGGAGCTATATAAGTGGCTAGCTAGATTAGTCGATACCCAGTTTGAGATCCGATCCAGACTTCCTATGGTTTGGACATCAGAGTTGATCAAGAAGGTCAAGAAAGTTGATAACACCGTATCACGAGCAGTAGATCATTGGTTCGATAGTACCATTGGAGGGTACATCATAGAGTTTGTTGTTGATAGAGTAGAGTCGTACAACCAAGCTGAAAGATATTTCTTAAAGGGACACAAAGGAAAATTTCTACAATTCCTGAAGTTGAGACTCAAGATGTTATTGCATGAAAATAACATCTTGAAGATACAATAGATTGGTTGGATCTGGAAAGGCTAATGTTTAAAAATTCGGACAGTGATAGTGACACAGAAGCTGGACATACACGCAGTGGGAGAGTGTTCCGAGAGGTCCACCTTGCAAACATTTTTAAGCAGAACTACAGGGAGGAGGGTTTCTATTGTGGAGAAGAAGCAGATCTGATGGACAAAGAACATTTAGAACCCCCCGGGACCGAGGAAGGACAAGCTAAAGAAATTCATCGAGGAGAACCTAAAAACTCAGAAACCACGCAGACCATCGAAGTAAGTATTGTTATCATTCCTATTGATTCAGTATTAAGTAACCAGAGTAATCCCAGTCACCAGAGAGTCCAGAGAACTGTCCATAGTAGCCCACCACATATTCAGTCAGGAACCCTAGGAAGATATATGGCAGATGAGATGAGACTTCCTATCTTTAGGGGAGATGGATTTGAAGATCCTGACCAACACTAGTTCCTCTGTGAAGCTGTATGGAACATTAAGAATGTCACATATGAATCTGTCAAAAGAACCCAGTTCAATACAACTCTCAGAGATCGCGCACTGAGTTGGTGCATGAAATTTGTCCAAGGACTTGCACAGCCTAAGCCATTGAATCAGATCAAGAATGCATTGATTGCAGAATTTAAGAAACCTAAGTCAGAGTCACAATGTATCACAGAGCTGAAAGAGATCAAGCAGAAGGTGGTCGAATCTATGTGAGAATTCAATCAGAGATTCAAAACCTTGACAGGCCGATTAACTTTTCAAATCCCGGATGAACAAAAAAAAGAATGGTTCATTGTTGCCCTCTTACCACACATCATAGTTCCCTTGATGCAACAGAATATTTCTTCACAAGCTGAGGCATTGGAGATTTCCATGAAGCTTGAATCAACCCCTATGGGAGAATCCAGCTCAGGTATGAGTCATATCCTGAGTCAACTAACTAGTTTGTCTCTGCAGGTCGAAGATATGAAGAAAGACAAGGGAAAAGATAAAAGAGAAGACATATGGTATGTCAGATGTTGATCAGAAGGCCATGACAAGGAACATTGCCCTCTATTCAATGAATACTTGGCTTCTGGAGCCCCGAGCCCTTTGAAGCAAGTCACCTTACCCTGGTGTGCGATATGCAGAAACAGCCATCATACTGGTGAATGTTACTACATGCAAAAGTATGTTCATGAACCTACAAATTTGTACTGTACATTCTATAAGTTTGTAGGACATGATGATAGGGATTGTAGGGCTTATGATCTCATGCATGAAAGGTCAAGAGACATATATAAGATCCAAGGMAAAGTACAGMAAGAAGGAAACACTACGCAGTACAACTCTCCTGGGAGAGGAAACTTCAATCCTTGCGGTGGATTCAGAGGAAGAGGACGAGGAGGAGGAATGGGTCGAGGCTAAGGACAGATCATYTGCTATAACTTCACACAACCTGGACACCTTGCAAGGGATTGTCAGAACCCTTGTACTACTTGYAGCTACTGCARCTCATTTGACCATGTTATAGAAGATTGTCCTGTACTGCTAGCTAAGCTTCAAGAAAGACAAGGACCCCARCATAACCCACAAGTTCAATTGATCTATGCTAAACCTCRCGGAGAAGACCCTAGAKTCRTTGTTATAACTAGAGGATGCGTTGTCACAGGAAAAGATAGACTGACACAAGGGAAAACTATAGAAGATTCGGGAATCTGGAAAGTTGTAGAGAAGACCCAAACTTTTGATGCAAAGAAAGAAAGACAAATGTTTCAGGAAGCTAGGAAAGAATTCAGAGGAAACCAAGGCTCTACATCAAAGGCAAGAGCAAAAGTGAGAGAATATGGAATGCCTCTGTCATTTGATCAGTCTGCTTCGCCAAAAGAAGGAAAATAGGTAAGCAAGCTCATGGAATTTTTATACACTTGTATTGAGTTGATTCAAGATGAAAGCGTCCCACAAGAATTACAAAATTTAATCAGACAATATGAGAAAGGAAAGATAGATCCCTTACTGAATAGGGCAGTACACCAAATTGGTAATAAGAGAAGGACAAATAAGGAATTACATTTGAACACTCAAATAGGAGAATATTGAATATGAGATAGACTATGTGGTCCTCGACTTAGGGTCGGAGGTCAATGTCATGACGAAGCAAACCTGGGAACAGATTGGAAAACCAAAGTTGATCTATTCCCCTATTAGGCTTAGGGTGGCTAGCTAGCAAGTTGTCAACCCATTTGGATGATTGGAGCATGTCCCTGTGGACATTGATGGAATAAGAACATTTGCAGATTTTGAGGTAATTGAAATAGTTGATGATAGTTGCCCTTACCCTACACTGTTAGGAATTGATTGGGCCTTCAATAACTTTACTGTTGTTGAATTAAAGAAAAGACATATGACTTTTGAAGGAGACGACCTGAGGTTCATCGCACCTTTATATCCAGATGAAGGTCAGCGATACACAGAGCCCATCAGAGAAGAAGATTGCGCATACACACTAGAAAACATATACAATCTAACATCCAGATAACAGGACTACATTAATCCTATAGCTGACGGGAACTTAAGCTAGCGAAGTGACAACGTGTGTTCATCAGATTCAGAAGAAGCGCTGGAGAACTGGCAGAACCAGATGTATGAAGTATCTACGAGAACATGTGCTAGATTAACGAGAGAAGTTCACTGGATCGGCACAAAAGTGAGTAACTTACCCACATTTGATGGTTTGAACCCTTTAGAAGCCTTCCTATCAGATTTTGAAGCAAGTGTACCAACACAACAGAGGTTTTTGGTAATGGATGAGGCCTTGAAAGCCACATCAACAAGATGGTGGGGGACATACAAAAGTAGTATTACAGATTGGGTACAATGTCATGCTCTGATGCGCGATTCTCGACACAAGAAGAAAGCTACGAAGTAAGGTACACAGGTTGAAGCTTCCCTAAGGAAAATGTGTGAAGATGCGAAGAAGCCTGGAGCGATGTCCCTCGAGAAAAGTGGGTGCACAAATTCATTAACACGCTGGACACTACACCTATCAACTAGTACCTTTAGGCGGAGTTGTGCCTCATCACTGCAAACTAGGAAGGTATGATTCAGAATTTTGTAACCACCTTTTTATTTAAAAGTGAATATCCCTCAGTAGACCAAGCATTACAGATTGTGAGACATAAATTATTTGAAGAGGCATCTAGCCTTCCTTTGGAACAAGAAGAGGACGAATGGACTACACCCCTCCAGAAACTGCAAAGTTGTTGCAACATCAACGCTGATGAAGACAATGATCTGAGGAAGGTGAACATCGTAGAGACAGAAGGAAAAAGAGATGTGGAAGGACCAGGAGTTGAGTTACCATTTATTGGACAACCGATCAAGATCAAGAAAGTCAATATTGGAATAGAGGAGACACTGAAGCTTGCCAATGTCGGATATTATTGGGATGATGCTACCATTGACAAGATTACAGACTTGTTGCATGAGTATCAGGACTTGTTTCTGACCAAGTTCACTGATATGAAGGGTATTAAAGGGCCTATGGGAGAGATGAGGATCCCTTTAAAACTAGATGCTAGACTAGTCAAACAAAGACCCTACAGATTGAACCGTAAATATAAGGAAAAAGTGAAGATTGAGCTTGACAGAATGCTGGAAGCAGAGATTATAGAACCTATGGAAGAATCAGAGTGGATAATCCCTATGGTGGTGCAAGACAAGAAAATAGGAGAAATCAGGATCTACGTAGATCTCAAGAAGTTGAACGATGCTTGTCTGCATGACCCTTTTCCTACACCATTCATAGACGAAGTGTTAGATAACGTGGGAGGCTAGGAGGTATATTTTTTTACAGACAGATTTTCAGGGTACCATCAGATCTGCATTGCTAAGGAAGATCACCACAAAACCACGTTTTCCACAGAATGGGGATCCTACTAGTATACAGTAATGCCATTTGGATTGAAGAATGCCCCAGCCATCTTTTCCAGGGTGGTGGTCGAAGCGTTCAAAGAGTTTCTGCATAAATTTCTAGAAGCATATTTTGATGACTGGACTATTTTTAGTTTGTTGAAAAATCATATTGAATGTCTAAGGCTAATGTTGGACAAATGCAGGCAGTGTCAAATTGCTTTGAATCTGAAGAAGTGCATCTTCTTCTCACCATTTGGATTTTTATTAGGTCATATTGTATGTAAGTAGGGCTTGCTGGTAGATCCATCCAAGATCACCATTATAGTTTATCTACCCCCTCCTACAATAGTTAAACAGCTGCGCACTGCGCTGGGACACACAGGCTACTACAGGAAGTTCATTAAGGGATATGCTTAGATTACAACGCCCATGGAAAAGCTGTTGAAAAAGGATTGTCGGTTTAGTTGGACTGAAGAATGCCAGTAGAGCTTCGACACACTGAAACAAAAAATGGTTACTATGCCCATTTTGGTTTTCCTAGATTAGACCAAGGAGTTTCATGTGCATTTCAATGCCTCATCCATTGCATTGGGAATTATGTTAGCACAACCAGGAACAGGAGACATCGACCACCCGTTAGCCTTTGCCAGCAAGAAGCTATCCACAACTGAGATTAATTATACCACTACTGAAAGAGATGGATTAGCCATGGTGTACGCATTACGAAAATTTCGCCACTATTTGTTGGGAGGACACTTTACAATGTTTATTGATCACTCCACGCTAAAGTACCTAATCAACAAGCCAGTGTTGGGGGGAAGGATATGCAAATGGTTTCTTCTATTTCAAGAGTATGATTTTGAGATCATAGTAAAACCAGGAAGAATGAACAAGGCTCCTGACCACTTGCCGAGGTTGGAACATGGAGAAGAGCCCACTAATTTGGAAGATACACTGCCAGATGCACGGCTACTAGCTATTAGAAATATCGATGATCACTTTGCAAAAATAGTCCAATTCCTGTCAACAGGAATGACACCTAGTGAGTATACAATTCCACTGAAGAAACAACTAGTATTGTGTGCTGCAGATTTCTCACTTATAGTTAGACATCTATACAAAATGGGCCCAAATGAGATATTGTGAAGATGTGTTATGGAGGTAGAACGATCGTTGATCCTTGCTGAAGCTCATGAAGGCATCGTAGGAGGACATTATGCAGGTAAAGAAACTGCACAGAAGGTTCTTAGAGCTAGCCTTTGGTGGCCTTCCTTACACATAAATGCTAGAGACTATTATAGAGCCTACGATATATGCCAGAGAGTTGGGAAACCATCCAGAAGAGATGAAATTCCATTGGCACCACAATTGACCCTACAAGCATTTGAGAAATGGGCCAATGACTTTGTTGAACCTATAAATCCACTAGGAAAGCGTACAAGAGCAAGATACATCATCACTATGACAGAGTACTTGAACAGATGGGCAGAAGCAAGAGCAGTCAAGGAATGTAGTGCAACTATAGTCACATGCTTCATATTTGATGACATCATAACCAGGTTTGGATGCCCAAAGATCCTCATGAGTGATCAAGGAACACATTTCATAAATAAAATAGTTGAAACCTTGACTGAAGAATTTACAGTCCACCATCAGAAGAGCACACCGTACCACCCTCAAGCAAATGGGACAGTTGAAGCATTCAACAAGATTTTGGAAATAGCACTAACCAAGATTTGTTGTATGAACAGAGATGATTGGGATTTGAGAGTACCAGCAGTGTTATGGGCATATAAAACCACTTGCAAAAAGTTGACCATGCAGACCCCTTTTAAGTTGGTCTATGGTCTTGAAGTTGTTGTCCCAATGGAATACTTGGTGCCAAGCTTAATAATCGTTGCCTTTACAGGTATGGATGATACTGGCGTTGTTCAGGAGAGGCTCGCACAGTTATTTGAACTCAAAGAAGACAGATTTATTGTAGGTTTCCACCAGCAGGTTCAGAAGGAAAGAGAAAAGGCCTATCATGACAGGCACATCAAGAAGAAGGCATTTAAGCAAGGTGATATGGTACTAGTGTATGACAGTAAGTTCCTAAAACATTTTGGGAAGTTCAGAACGTAATGGCTCGGGCCATATGAGATCACCTATATTACCGAAGGAGGAGTTGTGCAACTGAAGACATTGAAGGGAGAATGGAAGGAAGGTTTGGTAAATGGGAGTCGGTTGAAGTTGTACTATGACAACCAGCTACCTCGCAGCTCTCGGTAAGAAGCATAAAGAAAAGGGTCTAGGTACCAGGTGCAGTTGAAACTGGGTACCAGACATAGAAAAGATAGTCTGCACAAGGACGAAGAGGAGGCATAGAGCATAAATCAAAGGTTGCGCTACGCAGCCCAAAGTCGAAGTAAAACAGGAAGATCAGATCTGAAGTGCCTCGGGACGAGTCACAGGTGAGTGTTGGGGGCCTATTGGCACTGAGTTGTTAAAGGAAGAGAAGATCATGGAAGAAGAGGTAAAATGAGAACTTCGTGGAAGACACAACAACTGTCACTGGGTCGAAGTGAGCAAAAGAGCAAAAAAGATGGAGCGAAGTGCAAGAAAGCAAGTCGTTGGACGAGGAGATCAAGGATGACAGATCAACAAGGAAGAAAGATCATGGACAAGTTAGCAAGTGGAAAGAGCCATTGTTGGATGCTTTTGATCACCGCATGAGAAGGAAGGAAAGACAGGCTGGCGAAGCCTTGAAAATATGGTTCAAGTTGACCTAGGGTTTTAGACACCTAGGGTTTTGGTATGTAGGGTTTTGGACACCTAGGTTTCGGCCTAAGGTTGTCGGTGAGCTATTGTAATGTATAAATAGATGTCAAGAGGACGTGGGTCAAGTTGGTATCAAGATAGGTTTTCATTGTTGATGTGAGTGATTATTGTATTATGAGAGAGAAGTGCTAAGTGGGGGAGCCTTCTAGTATTGTAAGATCTTCAGCTAGGTGTGAAGATCAACCTTGCAGCTAGGTGCACAGGGATGGAAGATAAAGAGAGGAGAAGAAAGAAGATATGCTAGATAAGAGCGCAAACAAGAACTGTATGCTTTACCTCAATATAATATAACACAGTTCTGTGGATGTATCCCTAGAGAGAGGGTGAACCACGTATATTTTGTGTTGTGTATGATTGGTATTTTGTATTTGTCATTCATATATTGTTATTTCATTGCTAAGGTAGATCTGATAGATGCATGGATTAGATCAAGATAATAAGTGATATATGAATGTTGTGTTGTTCCTGTGTTATATCAACTTGATATTCCTCTTGGTTCTAGACATCTTTGTCTTGCAACCCCCTCATAATTGCTTCGGGTGAGACTGCATCTGCTTCGCAGGTGTTGCCGAAAGGGCCAGTAGTTAGGGCTTGTTGGTGCGCTCTTGGAGCTGAACCCTGGGTCTGCACCTGTGCCAACACACATTATGGACAAGATGCTATTAAGATTGAAGCACAGAGTAATTTCAGTACCTTCTATCAAGAATTGAGAATTAATACGATCGAGGATCAGGTGGCATCGGTGGGATTTTATCCAAGGATGGTCAATGAGGAGGAAGTTATACAATTAGAGAAACCTNGAAAATCAAGAAGGAATATTTAAATGATAAAATATTGGAGAAATTTCTATTTATGGAAAGTGGTTAACCCTAAAATAAGGAAAATAGGTTAAGTGACCTATAAATGGGTTAAGTGGCATAAAAATGGGTTAAGTGACCTAGAGGACGAAAGTATAAATAAGATAGCAATGGTCTCTTGTAGATCATCCTTTTTGTGGATCAATGGAGAGCTTCTTGTGAGAATACCTTTGGAGTATTGATGGAAAGCTTCTTGAGCATTTTTGGTGTGGAAAACTTGAGAATATTGAATATCTATAGGTGACTGAGGTAACCAAGTACATCTAAGCCAAATTTCAGAAGGAAGGTGAAGAAAAGAGGGCCGGAATTGAAGGGAGGATAAATTATTTTGATGATGCTTTCTAAGGTATGTTATTTATAGGTCATCTCACCATTTTAGCTATAAATTTTTTTCTATAATGATTCAGACCGTGAAATTGCTATGAAATTGAGAAACATACCCAAGTATATGTGGTAAAAAATTTAGCTTGTGGGTCGTTGTATTTTGGGCGTTACACTCCGTGGAAAATAGAGTTTGTGGCTAGTCCTGAAACTAGTCAAAAACAGGTGTTTCGGGTAAAAATGTCATAACTTATTCATAAAAGATCCAAATTCAGTGAGACCACATGTGTGGGTTTGGGTATAGGATGTAGTATGTCTTGTAACATTTTTAGATAAATTAAACGAATTTTTTGTGCGGTCCATGCTCTACAAGGTCGCTCTCTAGAATAAGCCAGAATTCAGCAAGGTATGCCATTTTTTCTATAACACCTTTTCTGAGAGGTTCCATGTAGTGCCACCTGGATTAATTGCATAAACACACTGAAAAACATTGTGTATCAGTTTCAGATCTTTATTCATTATAAGTACAAAGCTATGATTATTTCAAGTTGGGGTTGATGACTAATCCAAACCTAGTCATGGTTGAGACAAGCAGTTGATGAGTTGGCACATACATGAGGTGTATAGTTGATGATGTTGGTACATATTGATGAGTCATTGTTGATGATTATTTGACACATGATTGATATATACTTGGTACATGGTTGGATGCACTTGTTTGTGGTACATGTTGATTACAAGTTGTTTGGCATAGGTTGGTGCATGGTTGATGCACTTGTTTATGTTGACATATTGATATATGTTAAAGATTGTTGCCTCATCTCAGTTGGTGTTGAGAATTTAAGTTGAGTCTTGCATATAGAGCTGGTGCTCCTGTAGAGTTGTAATATATTCAGTTGTTGCTGAAAAACCCCCAGATTGAAGTGCATAATAAAAAGAAAAATTGTACATACATCTTGTGTTCTTTGTGTTCCTTGTGGAGATGATTTGTTGATGATATGTCACTG
>JZKD02S2271317.1:0-18575 GCA_000966675.3 Picea glauca
TTGTACCCCTTTCAGCTCCGCTTCGATCCTGTCATACATTGTATGCTGTTTTTCTTCGTTTCACTGCAAAATGTCCTTTGAAGTATCTGATACAAATGTGATGATGAGGTCAATATCATCCACCATAAGTACAGTCTGTAATTGAGGTTTATTGGCTCGTGAATTCTTCTATGCTGAGGGTTTCTTTGGATAAACCTTTCTTTTCTTTGATGTCTCAGCCTCTGTAAGGAGATCTTTAGGCAATGTCACTTTTCCTTGTTCCTACTTGTCTTCTTTCCCTTCCTCTTCTTGTTTTACTTCGTCATCTCCTCCTCCTCCAGGTGATTCCAATGCAATTTCCTCTGATGCATTGTTTATTTCCTGCACCTCTTCCTTCTTCCTCTTCTTCCTAGTGCTGCTCAGTCCATCATATTATTCTCGGGTGACTACAGGACTTCCGATGATATCGGGGTTGGAGAGCTCTGTCTACTCGACTGGTACAAGGAATTTAGCCAGCCACTCCTTAGTTATCTCCTTCATGTCTTCATCGGTTAATTTATAGTACGACTGAAACTCCTCCTTGGTTCCATCCCTACGCACAGTGATGTAAATGAAGTGCTTGTCTACACAGAAATTCACTAGTGGCCTGAATCGATGGAGTGTATTCGGAGTCATTCGGGGGAATGGCTCAATGGCTCGCATGAGTTGTTTATAGTAAGTGTGGAAGACAACGTTCGACTACCACTGCTTTTCCATATCACTCAAGTACCACAAGGTGGTGAACCTCATGACCAGTGGTTCGAACGAATCAACTTCTGGGAAGGTTGCTCCCTCCGACATCTCCCAAGAGACAAAGGCAACGAGGATCAACAACCAGCTGAAGTGAAACTCGTAGCTCTAGTCTTGTGTTTCTCAGAAATCCTACTCCAACTGGTTGATGAGGTAGATCGCCCAGTTCATCTACATCCCTTCAACACACTTTCCTGCGATGTCGACGACGAACCCCGTGACCTGCATTGGTCTATTCTTCCTGACGAGATTGCATGTTAACAACTGACAAGCTAGGCGCACTGCACCATTTTAGATGGAGGCTACCTTGTAGCCCCGCTTCCCTTTCTCTACATCGCCATATGTGTCCTTTATTAGCTGTTCCAAGGCACGATCTGCAGCCTTCCCTTGGTAAAAATCCTAAGGGTCTGGTCCTTGCATGCTCAATCTAGTGATCTGGTGGATCAATGCCAGATCTACAGTGATGCGCCTATCCAACCATAGGTACCCGCCATGGATGCACGATAGGAGGAGTTTAAAACACACGTTAACCTCCTTATGTCTGCCAAAGTTTGGTATCTTCATCACATTAAGGATTGTTGATCTCGCGATGTCCATGGTCCACGGCTAGGGGAGTATCTTTGGCTTCTTCTCCATTGTCTTTGTCAAGTACTTATGTGGCATGATCATTCCATAATTTTTGCGGCCTCCTAAGTTGAAATCACTGATCTTGAGTGTCAGAATCTATCTCGACTGCGGTCCAATTGCGCATATCCCCTTTGGGAGGTATGCAGTCATCAGTGTATAGTCGAAATATCTCGGGATGCTATCACAATTAACTACGCCAGCTAGAGGTGGGATATAGTTAGGCACGACCGATGGGATGAGCTTTGCATTCTCCAGGTCATCACGGTGCTTACTTCTTTTCTCTGTCGCAGTTCAGGATGGCATGATCGACGTGCAGTCGACGGGGATGCTTGCAATCCTCTCATCGATGAGGCTTTTTCTCTTGTAGACATGACCTTCTCAGCCATAAGTTCTATCAATATTTCTTCTACATACTTCTCTACTGCACTAAGGTCTTCCGACATGCACACTCTAGATCAGATATCCCGGGTAGGTGAACAGACTCTCAAGGCAAACAAAGCGGGTGGCGAGGTCTCAATAAGCACAGCATGATAGCAATCAGTTCTCTGCGGGCTCAAATATCTTAGTTTTCAAAAGTGTCCTTAGTAAGACATTCGATGGATTAAATAGACAATGTCGTAGCAGACTCCTCCAATGGGCAGGAATGCCTCAATCAATACGATTCCATCTGTTATGGTGTAGTTACAACAATCCAATGGCGATCTTTCCAGCAATAATTGTGCTTCTAGCCATTCTGGAGCATCATTCTAACGGTCAGGGCACATCTAACGATCATATTTCTTCGCCATGGAGAAGTTCCAGTCTGCGCTATTCTTCTATTCCGGCGAGGTTCAAGTTCTGCAAGCCTTCCTTCTGCGAAGTCCTCTCTAGAACCTCCTGCAATTTTTCTATCTTTGATTTCTTCTTACAAAGATTTCTTGGTTTCTTTCCTGTGATCTGCGTCTCTAGATTCCTCTTTCCATTCTTGTTCCTATCTTCTCTTAGCATAGTAACTTCACACTGTTGAGGGTCTTTCACATGGTTCAAGGGTAATACTTCTTCTCTTATTGTTTCTGGAGTAGGTGCTCTTCTCTTCCACATGGATAAGTCCTTTAAGCCTTCTTGCGTTCTTTCAACTTCGACAACTAGGTATTTGGCCCTTAGTTGCTTCAACTTGTCCTCTTGTTCTTCTCTTAGTCATTCTATTTTCTCGGTTATGAAGTCCCTTAATTCTCGCCTTTTCTATTCTATATCTTCCTCTTTGTCTTTCCTTCGGATCCGATCTTTCTCAATCCAAGTCCTTCCTAACAAAAGTGAAAAATGAGCGTTGTTCTCAACAAACTTAATGACCTCAAATTATTCTTCTGTCGATGTTCCATGAGCACTCATAGGTACATGAGTAAGTATTCCACATAGATTTATCATCTTTCCTTTAAATAATCATATTCCTCCCAATGAAGAAATCATAGCAGGATTTCCCAAAATTTCCCAAGTACTTTCTGGCATAATGTTCACCTGTGTTTCTTCATCCAATACACAGTCTATGTCAAAGTCTCCTATTCGTGTTTCTATGCACTGCTTCTCTCTTATAATCTCTAGTAAACTAATGCCTCTGTGATCATTCAATGTTTCTTTCATCTGCAATAATATAGCTTCTAATTCTTTCTAGTTCTCTAGTACATTCTTAGTCTCTTGACCTTTCTCATGGTTTTCTTGTCTCGGGTTCATCTTTTTCAAATTTAGCAATCATCCTAGGGAATCCAAAACCTCATGACCAACAAATCTACAACAAAGGCAAATAGGACCTCTACCAGGGCATTCCTTAGCAAGATGTCTAGGTCGTCTGCAACTATAACAAATATTCAATCCTCTCTTCCTCTTAAAAGATCCCCAACCTTTCCTATACTGTGCACTAGGATCACAGTGATGGACCTGCAAAAAATTATTTCTAGGATCCTGAATCCACTTGTTAGTCCAAAAATTCTTTCTATGCATAGGAATAACATATCTTTCACTAACTTTATCAGATCTATTCATATCAAGTATTCTTTCTTCTAGTTGTGCCCTAGTTTTCTTATTAGGACAAAATCTATCAAACATACCTAAATCCATACTTTCAAAACAAAAATTCCTACTTATCTTACCTTTATCAGAGCACAAAGCTTTAAGATCTTACCTCTTTTCTTCAGATTTGATTCCCTTATTAGCATAGAGCTTCTCAAGTCAAGTAGAATAGTGCGCACTACAACAACAGATCTACGCACATATCTTTCTCTTTTCTTTAGTTCCCAGCAATCGCAGTTTCAGGTCTCAACAACATAACCATTTGTTGGCACAGGGGCAGACCCAGGGTTCAACACTTCAACAATGCACAAACAAAACCCTAACTACCGGCCCTTTTAATAACACCTGTGAAGCAGATGAAGTCTCACCTGAGGTAGAGGCAGGGGGGTTGCAGGACTCAAGTATCTACAACCTAGCTGGGACACAGATCTATGATCACAATACTTAACATAACACTTAGCAAGTCTTTAACCCTTATTCACATTGTAGATTCAAACCCTAATTACAAAACAATGCAGTTTTCATCAAGGTCTAAGGACATTTGACCATTCAACACATAACATCATAATAGATCTAACCTTCATTCATATTGTTAAGCACTAAGCTACTTCATCATATGCTTCTAACATACATAAATATTATAGAACTAAGCATAAATCACATCAATAACTTATCAACCACATCGCACAAAGAAACCACAACACAGGTGTTGGAACAGGGGTAGACCCGGGGTTCAATGCTACAACAACGCATGAACAAAACCCTAACTACCAGCCCTTTCGAAAACACCTGTGAAGAAGATACAATTTCACCCGAAGCAGCTAAGAGGGGGGTTGCAGGATAGGGATGTCTACAACCAGGGGAATATCAAGTGGATCTATCCCAACAACAATACAACATTCATATATCACTTATCAACTAGGTCTATCCTGCGCAGCTATAGATCTGATCTAACATAAGACTGCAAATAACAATATAAAAATGACAAAGATCCAGACATTAATCACACATACGACACAAAACATACGTGGTTCACCCTCTCTCTAGGGCTACGTCCACAGAACTGTGCTTATGATTTATTAAGGTAAATCATACAGTTCTTATCTGCTCTCTCAGCTAGCAGATCTTCTTTCTTCTCTCTCTTTCTCTCCCCTTCTTGTGCACCAAGTTGCAGGACTTGACCTTCACACACAACTGAAGATCTCACAATGCAATCCTCTCTCTCCATAATAGATCTATAACAAGAATATCATACCAATACTTAATGACACACTCGACCCAATTCCTCTTAACCTTTATTTATACATTACAATCCCTCACCGACATCCTTAGGTCGAAACCTAGGTGCCAAAACCCTAGATACCAAAACCCTAAGTGTCTAAAAACCTAGGTCAACTTGACCCACTTTTTCTAGGCTTCTCCAACCCGTCTTTCCTTCTTCATCGCGCGGTGCTCCAAAGCATCCAATGATGGCTTTCTCTGCTTGTTGAGTTGTCCACGATCCTTCTTCCTTGTTGATCTATTATCCTTGATCTCCTCATCCAACGACTTGCTTTTTCGTACTTCTCTCCATCTTTCCTACTCTTTTGCTCACATCAACTCAGTGACAGTTACCGTGTCTCCCGCGAAGCTCACTTTTTACCTTTCCTTCCTTATTATTCGCTTCCTTCCATAACCAACATAACCAAGGGCCAACAGGCACCCAACACTCACTTGTGACTCATCCCGAGGCACTTCAGATCTGATCCTCTTGTTTTACTTTGACTTTGGACTGCACAATGCAGCCCTTGCTTTCTGCTTTATGCCTCTTTTCCATCCTTGTGCAGACTGTCTTTTCTGTGTCTGGTACCTAATTTCAACTGCACCTGGTACTTGGACCCTTTTCCTCATGCTTTTACTAAGAGCTGTGAGGCAGCTGGTTATCATAGTACAACTTCAACCGACTCCCATTCACCAATCCTTCCTTCCAGTCTCCCTTCAATGTCTTCAGCTTCACAACTCTTCCTTCTGTAACATAAGCAATCTCATATGGTCTGAGCCAATGCATTCTGAACTTCCCAGGGTGTTTGATAAACTTATTGTCATACACCAGTACTAAATTGCCTTGCTTGAATGTCTTCTTCTTGATGTGCCTGTCATGATAGGCCTTTTCTCGTTCCTTCTAAACTTGTTGATGGAATCCTACAATGAATCTATCTTCTTCCAGTTCAACCAATTGAGCAAGCCTCTCACAAAAAGCGTCGGTATCATCCATGTCTGTAAATGCAACAATTATTAGGCTTGGTACTAAGTATTCCATCGGGACAACAACTTCAAGACCATAAACCAACTTGAAGGGGGTCTGCATTGTTAATTTCTTGCAAGTGGTTCTATAAGCCCAGAGTATTGCTGGTACTCTTAAATCCCAGTCATCCCTGTTCACGCTACAAATATTTGTCAATGTTGTCTCCAAGATCTTGTTGAATGCTTATGTTTGCTTGTGGATGGTAAGGTGTACTCTTATGATGGTGGATTGCAAACTCTTCAGTCAGGGCTTCAACTATCTTATTGATGAAGTGTGTACCTTGATCACTCATAAGGATCTTAGGGCATCCAAACCTGGTTATTATGTCATCAAATATAAAATGCGCAGATGTAGTTGCACTATAGTCCTTGACTTCTCTGGCTTCGGCCCATCGGGTTAAGTATTCTGTCGCAGTAATAATGTACCTTGCTCCTATGCGCTTTCCTGATGGGTTTATAGGTCCCATGAAGTCAATGGACCACTTTTCAAATGCTTGTAGGGTCATCTGCGGTGCTAATGGAATTTCATCTATTCGGGATGGTTTTCCAATTCTCTAGAATACATCACATGCTATGGCATACTCTTTAGCATCTCTGTGTAACGTAGGCCACCAAAGGCCAGCTCACAGAACCTTCTACGCATTTTCTTTCCCTGCGTAATGTCCTCCTACGATGCCTTCATGAGCTTCTGCGAGGATCAGTTGTTGCTCCATCTCCATAACACACCTCCTTAATATTTCATCTGGTCCCATTTTGTACAACTGTCCAGCTATAAGTGAAAAGTCTGCAACATGCACTACTAGTTGTTTCTTATGAGGAATTGTATACTCACTTGGAGCCATTCCTATTGACAGGAATTGGACTATATATCTGAAGTGGTCATCAATCTTTTTAATGGTGAGAAAATGTGCATCCAGTAATGTATCCTCCAAACTAGTAGGTTCTTCGCCATGTTCCAACCTTGATAAGTGGTATGGGCCCTTGTTCATTCTTCCTAGCTTAACTATGATCTCAAAATCATATTCTTGAAACAACATAATCCATATGCATATTCGCCCCCCCAACACTGGCTTGTTGACTAGGTACTTCAACACAGAGTGATCAATAAACATTTTAAAGTGTCCTCCTAACAAGTAGTGGCAAAAATTTTGCAGTGCATATACCATGGCTAGTCCCTCTCTTTCTGTAGTGGAGCAATTAAATTCAGCTGTGGATAGCTTCCTGCTGGAAAATGCTAATGGATGATCAATGTCCCCTTCTTCAGTTTGTGTTAGTACTGCTCCTAATGCAATAGAAGATGCATCGACATGCACATGGAATTCTTTGCTCCAATCTGGAAAAACCAGAATGGGTGTTGTAACCATCTTCTGTTTCAGTGTGTCGAAGCTCTGCTGACATTCATATGTCCACTCATACTGGAAGTCCTTCTTCAACAACTTCTCCATTGGTGTTGTAATTTGGGCATATCCTTTGATAAATTTATTGTAATATCCAGTATGGCCCAGTGCAGTGCGCAGTTGTTTAACTGAAGTAGGAGGTGGAAAATCAACTATAATTGCAATTTTAGATGGGTCAACCAACAATCCCTGCTTGCATACAATATGACCTAATAAAACTCCAAATGGTGANCCAGACATTAATCACACATACGACACAAAACATACGTGGTTCACCCTCTCTCTAGGGCTACGTCCACAGAACTGTGCTTATGATTTATTAAGGTAAATCATACAGTTCTTATCTGCTCTCTCAGCTAGCAGATCTTCTTTCTTCTCTCTCTTTCTCTCCCCTTCTTGTGCACCAAGTTGCAGGACTTGACCTTCACACACAACTGAAGATCTCACAATGCAATCCTCTCTCTCCATAATAGATCTATAACAAGAATATCATACCAATACTTAATGACACACTCGACCCAATTCCTCTTAACCTTTATTTATACATTACAATCCCTCACCGACATCCTTAGGTCGAAACCTAGGTGCCAAAACCCTAGATACCAAAACCCTAAGTGTCTAAAAACCTAGGTCAACTTGACCCACTTTTTCTAGGCTTCTCCAACCCGTCTTTCCTTCTTCATCGCGCGGTGCTCCAAAGCATCCAATGATGGCTTTCTCTGCTTGTTGAGTTGTCCACGATCCTTCTTCCTTGTTGATCTATTATCCTTGATCTCCTCATCCAACGACTTGCTTTTTCGTACTTCTCTCCATCTTTCCTACTCTTTTGCTCACATCAACTCAGTGACAGTTACCGTGTCTCCCGCGAAGCTCACTTTTTACCTTTCCTTCCTTATTATTCGCTTCCTTCCATAACCAACATAACCAAGGGCCAACAGGCACCCAACACTCACTTGTGACTCATCCCGAGGCACTTCAGATCTGATCCTCTTGTTTTACTTTGACTTTGGACTGCACAATGCAGCCCTTGCTTTCTGCTTTATGCCTCTTTTCCATCCTTGTGCAGACTGTCTTTTCTGTGTCTGGTACCTAATTTCAACTGCACCTGGTACTTGGACCCTTTTCCTCATGCTTTTACTAAGAGCTGTGAGGCAGCTGGTTATCATAGTACAACTTCAACCGACTCCCATTCACCAATCCTTCCTTCCAGTCTCCCTTCAATGTCTTCAGCTTCACAACTCTTCCTTCTGTAACATAAGCAATCTCATATGGTCTGAGCCAATGCATTCTGAACTTCCCAGGGTGTTTGATAAACTTATTGTCATACACCAGTACTAAATTGCCTTGCTTGAATGTCTTCTTCTTGATGTGCCTGTCATGATAGGCCTTTTCTCGTTCCTTCTAAACTTGTTGATGGAATCCTACAATGAATCTATCTTCTTCCAGTTCAACCAATTGAGCAAGCCTCTCACAAAAAGCGTCGGTATCATCCATGTCTGTAAATGCAACAATTATTAGGCTTGGTACTAAGTATTCCATCGGGACAACAACTTCAAGACCATAAACCAACTTGAAGGGGGTCTGCATTGTTAATTTCTTGCAAGTGGTTCTATAAGCCCAGAGTATTGCTGGTACTCTTAAATCCCAATCATCCCTGTTCACGCTACAAATCTTTGTCAATGTTGTCTCCAAGATCTTGTTGAATGCTTATGTTTGCTTGTGGATGGTAAGGTGTACTCTTATGATGGTGGATTGCAAACTCTTCAGTCAGGGATTCAACTATCTTATTGATGAAGTGTGTACCTTGATCACTCATAAGGATCTTAGGGCATCCAAACCTGGTTATTATGTCATCAAATATAAAATGCGCAGCTGTAGTTGCACTATAGTCCTTGACTGCTCTGGCTTCGGCTCATCGGGTTAAGTATTCTGTCGCAGTAATAATGTACCTTGCTCCTATGCGCTTTCCTGATGGGTTTATAGGTCCCATGAAGTCAATGGCCCACTTTTCAAATGCTTGTAGGGTCATCTGCGGTGCTAATGGAATTTCATCTATTCGGGATGGTTTTCCAATTCTCTGGAATACATCACATGCTATGGCATACTCTTTAGCATCTCTGTGTAACGTAGGCCACCAAAGGCCATCTCACAGAACCTTCTACGCATTTTCTTTCCCTGCGTAATGTCCTCCTATGATGCCTTCATGAGATTCTGCGAGGATCAGTTGTTGCTCCATCTCCATAACACACCTCCTTAATATTTCATCCGGTCCCATTTTGTACAACTGTCCAACTATAAGTGAAAAGTCTGCAACATGCACTACTAGTTGTTTCTTATGAGGAATTGTATACTCACTTGGAGCCATTCCTGTTGACAGGAAATGGACTATGTATCTGAAGTGGTCATCAATATTTTTAATGGTGAGAAAATGTGCATCCAGTAATGTATCCTCCAAACTAGTAGGTTCTTCGCCATGTTCCAACCTTGATAAGTGGTATGGGCCCTTGTTCATTCTTCCTAGCTTAACTATGATCTCAAAATCATATTCTTGAAACAACATAATCCATATGCATATTCGCCCCCCCAACACTGGCTTGTTGACTAGGTACTTCAACACAGAGTGATCAATAAACATTTTAAAGTGTCCTCCTAACAAGTAGTGGCAAAAATTTTGCAGTGCATATACCATGGCTAGTCCCTCTCTTTCTGTAGTGGAGCAATTAAATTCAGCTGTGGATAGCTTCCTGCTGGAAAATGCTAATGGATGATCAATGTCCCCTTCTTCAGTTTGTGTTAGTACTGCTCCTAATGCAATAGAAGATGCATCGACATGCACATGGAATTCTTTGCTCCAATCTGGAAAAACCAGAATGGGTGTTGTAACCATCTTCTGTTTCAGTGTGTCGAAGCTCTGCTGACATTCATATGTCCACTCATACTGGAAGTCCTTCTTCAACAACTTCTCCATTGGTGTTGTAATTTGGGCATATCCTTTGATAAATTTATTGTAATATCCAGTATGGCCCAGTGCAGTGCGCAGTTGTTTAACTGAAGTAGGAGGTGGAAAATCAACTATAATTGCAATTTTAGATGGGTCAACCAACAATCCCTGCTTGCATACAATATGACCTAATAAAACTCCAAATGGTGAGAAGAAGATGAATTTCTTCAGATTCAAATCAATTTGACACTACCTACATTTGTCCAACATTATCCTGAGACATTCAATATGATTTGTCAACAAACTAAAAACAGTCCAATCATCAAAGTATGCTTCTAAAAATTTATGCAAAAATTCTTTGAACGCTTCGACCACCACCCTGGAAAATATGGTTGGGGCATTCTTTAATCTAAATGGAATTACTGTATATTGGTAGGATCCCCACTTTGTGGCAAACGTAGTCTTATGACGGTTCTCCTTGGCAATGCGGATCTGATGGTATCCCGAAAATCCATCTGTAACATAATATACTTCCTGGCCTCCCACGTTATCCAACACTTCGTCTGTGAATGGTGTAGGGAAAGGGTCATGCAAACATACATCATTCAAATTTCTGAGGTCCACACAGATCTTGATTTCTCCCGTCTTCTTGTCTTGTACCACCATAGGGCTGATCCACTCTGACTCTTCAACAAGTTCAATAATCCCCGCTTCCAGCATTCTGTCGAGCTCAATCTTCACTTTTTCCTTGTATTTCAGGTTCAGTATGTAAGGTATTTTATTGACTATCTTCGCATCTGGTTTCAAAGGTATTCTCATCTCACCCATAGGCCCTTTGATTCCCTTCATATCAGTGCACTTGGTCAGGAACAAGTCCTGATATTCGTGCAATAACTCTGTAATCTTGTCAATGGTAGCAACATCCCAATAATCTTTGATAATCTTCGGTGTCTCCTCTGTCCCAATATTGAATTTCTTTATTTTGATCGACTGTCCTATGAATGATAGCTCAACTCATGGTCCTTCCACATTTCTATGGCCTTTTGTCTCAGTGATGTTTACCTTCCTGGGATCATCATCTTCATCGGCATTAATGTTGTAACATCCTTGCAATTTCTGGAATGGCATGGTCCATTCATCCTCTTCTTGCTCCAAAGGGAGGCTAGATGCCTCCTTAAATACTTTTTGTCTCACAATCTATAATGATTGGTCTACTTAAGGAAATTCACTTTCAAACAAAAAGGTGGTTACAAAATTCTGGATCATACCTTCCCAATCTGAAGTGACGAGGTGCAGCTCTGCTTGAAGGTACCAATTGATAGGGATCGTGTCCAGTGTGTTAATGAATCTGTGCACCCATTTTTCTCGAGGAATGTGACTCCAGGCCTCTTCGCAGCTTCACACATGGTCCTTTGGGAAACTTCAACCTGTGTACCTCACTTCGCAGCTTCCTACTTGTGTTGAGAACCACACTATCATCAAAGTTCGACATTGTGTCCAGTCTATTATGTTTCCTTTGTGAATCCCACACCATCTGGCTGGCATGGATTTCATGGCCTCATCCATTGTCAACAACCTCTGTTGTGTTGTTACACTTGTCTCAAACTCTGATAAGAGGTTTTCTAAAGGGTTCAACCCATCAAATGTGGGTAAGTTACTCACTGTTGTGTCGATATAGCGAACCTCTCTGGTTAGTCTAGCACATCTTCTGGTAGAGACTTCATACATCTGGTTCTTCCAGTTCTCCAATGCTTCTTCTGAGTCTAATGAACATGTGTTGTTGCTTCATCGGCTCAGATTCCCATCGACTGTAGGATTGATATAATCATGTTGTCTAGCTGTTAGTTTGTAGATGTTTTCCAGTTCGTATGCATGGTATTATTCTCTGATAGGCTTTGTGTATTGAGGACCCTCATCTGGATATAAAGGTGCAATGAACCTAAGGCCATCTCTTTCAAATGTCATACACCTCTTCTTTAGATAAACAACAGTAGAATTGTTGAAGGCCCAATCAATTCCTAATAATGCAGGATAAGGGAAACTGTCATCAACAATTTCAGTTACTTCAAAATCTACAAAGGTTCTAACTCCATCGATGCCCATAGGGACATTCTCCAATCGTCCAAATGGGTTGACAACTTGCTGATTAGCCATTCTAAGCCTGATAGGGGAATAGATCAAATTCGGTTTTCCCATTAGTGCCTAGGTTTTCTTTGTCATGACATTGACCTCCGACCCTAAGCCGAGGACCACATAGTCTATATCATATTCTCCTATTTGAGCATTCAGGTGTAATTCTTTATTTGTCCTTCTCCTTTTCCCAATTTGGTGCACTGCCCTATTCAGTAAGGAGTATATCTTTCCTAGCTCATATTGCTTGATTAAATCTTGTAATTATTTTACATCGCTTTTATCTTGAATCAACTTAACACAAGTGCGCAAAAATTCCATGAGTTTTCTTACCTCTTTTCCTTTTGTTGGTGACACAGATTGATCAAACTCCTGAGGCATGCCATATTCTTTGATTTCTGGTTGTTTCTTTGATGAAGACCCTTGATCTCCTTTGAACTCTTTTCTTGCCTCCTCAAATATCTATCTTTCTTTCTTAGCATCGAACATTGGGGTCTTCTCTGTAGCTTTCTTGACTCCATGGTCATCTGCAGTCTTTCCTTGCGCTACTCTGTCTTCTCATGTAGCAGTGCCTCCTTGAGTGATAACAACGACTCTAGGGTTTGTTCCATGAGGTTCAACATATATAAATTTCACTTGCGGGTTTTTCTGAGGTCCTCGTCTTTCTTGAAGCTTAGATAGCAACAAAGGGCAGTCCTCGATGACATGCTCGAAGGAATTGCAATAACTGCAAGTTGTGAAAGGGTTCTGGAGGTCCCTCGCTAAATGTCCTGTCTACGCACAGTTGTAATAGATTATTTGTCCTTGGCCTCGACCCATACCTACTCCTCGTCCTTATCCTATGTATCCACCGCGAGGATTGAAACTTCCTCTTCCTAGAGAATTATATTATGCATTGTTTCCTTCTTGGTGTACTTCACCTTGGATCTTGTATATGTCTCTTGATCTTTCATGCATCAGGTCAAAATACCTACAATCTCTATCATCATTCCCTACGAACTTACAAAATGTGCAGTACAAGTTTGTGGGTGTCTGAACATACTTCTGCATATAATAACACTCACCAGGGTGATGTGAGTTTTTGCATACTTCACACAAGGGTAGGTTAACTTGCTTCAAGGGGCTCAACGCTCCTGAGGCCAAATATTCATGAAACAAGGGACAATGTTCTTTATCATGACCTTCGGATATGCATCTTACACACCAGATATCTTCTCTTTTGTCCTTCCCCTTGTCCTTCTTCATTTCCTCAACCTGCAGAGACAAACTAGTCAGTTGGCTCAAGATCTGGCTCATGCCTGAGCTAGATTCTCCCATAGGTGTTGATTCAAGCTTCATGGCGATCTCCAAAGCTTCTGCCTACGATGAAATATTCTAATAAATCTAGGGAACTCTAATGTGTGGTAAAAGAGCAGGGATGAACCATTCTTTGTTCTTCTCATCTGGGATCTTAAAAATCAATCGACCTGTTAGGGTCTTGAATCTCTGATCAAACTCCCAAATAGGTTCGGCTACCTTCTGTTTGATCTCCTTTAGCTCAGTAATACACTGTGACTCCAACTTAGGTTTCTTAAACTCTGCAACTAGCGCGTTCTTGATCTCATGTAGTGGCTTAGGTTGCACAAGTCCTTAGACAAGCTTCATGTACCATCTCAACGTGCAATCCCTCAACATAGTGCTAAACTGGTTTCTTTTAATATCTTCATCGGTAATAATTTTAATGTTCCATACGGCTTCGCACAGGAACTAGTGTTGATCAGGATCTTCAGATCCATCTCCTTTGAAGATAGGGAGCCTCATCTTGTCTGCCATAGAGCTGCCTAGGTTTACTTTTTGAGTAGATGTTGAACTACTAGTAATACTAGTCTGCAGACTCTGGTGATTCGGAATATTCTGAGTACTTAGCGTTTCTGAAATAACAGAAGGATTCATATTACTTACTTCAGTGGTCTGCACAGTTCCTGATGTTTCTGGCTCGTTCTAGCAAAGTTCTTCAGCTTCTTCTTCCTCTGCTCTAGTGGGTTTTGAATGTTCTTCATCTCTCATATCTGCCTCTTCTCCACTGTAGAAACCCTCATCTCCATAGTTTTACTTGAACAAGTTCTCAAGGTGAACCCCTTGAAGTACTTTCCCACTGCACATATGTCCATCTTCTGTGTCGATGTCATTGTCTGAATTCTTGAACATTAGCCTTTTTGGATCCAACCAATCTACTGTATCTTCAAGACATTTTTTTCATGCAACAACATCTTGATTCTTAGCTTCATAAATTGTAAAAATTTTCCTCTGGGTCCTTTGAAGAAGTATCTCTTGGCCTGGCTATATGATTTTGTTCTGTCAACAACAAATTCAGTGATATACCCTCCAATGGTACTATCGAACCAGTGATCTACAACCCTTGATACAACATTGTCAACTCTCTTAACCTTCTTAATCAACTCCGACATCCAGACCACAGGAGGTCTAGATCTGATCTCGAACTGGGTATCGACTAACCTATATAACCACTCGTATAACTCCTGATGGATTCCTCCAAAGAAGATCTCGTGAATATCGGTGAAGATGTGTTTCTGCAGCCAACCTTCAGTACTTAGCTTAGGGTTCTTGTTTTGGGCTTCAACGAAGTCCCTCTCTTGATCCTCTATCCACTTCTGAATATCTGTCTTCAATGGGAACCACCTTGACATTCCCTTACACAGATTCCTATCCCAACAACAGAAACATTTGTTGGCATAGGGGCAGACCCGAGGTTCAATGCTACAACATCGCACCAAAAAAACCCTAACTACTGACCCTTTCGGCAACACCTGCGAAGCAGATGCAGTCTCACCCGAAGTAGCTAAGAGGGGGGTTGCAGGACAGGGATGTCTACAACCAGGGGAATATCAAGTGATTCTATCCCAACAACAATACAACATTCATATATCACTTATCATCTAGGTCTATCATGCGCAGCTACAGATCTAATCTAACATAAGACTGCAAATAACAATATAACAATGATAGAGATCGAGGCATCAATCACACATACGACAAAAAACATACATGGTTCACCCTCTCTTTAGGGCTACATCCACAAAACTATGCTTATGATTTATTAAGTTAAAGCATACAGTTCTTATCCGTGCTCTCAACTAGCAGATCTTCTTTCTTCTCTCTCTTTCTCTCCGCTTCCTGCGCACCCAGCTGCAGGACTTGACCTTCACACACAACTGAAGATCTCACAATGCAATCCTTTCTCTCCACAATAGAGCTATAACAACAATATCACACCAATACTCAATGACGCACTCGAATCAGGTCCTCTTGACCTTTATTTATACATTAAAATCCCTCACCGACAGCCTTAGGTTGAAACCTAGGTGCCAAAACCCTAGATACCAAAACCCTAGGTCAACTTGACCCACTTTTTTCGGGCTTCGCCAGCCTGTCTTTCCTTCTTCATCACACAGTACTCCAAAGCATCCAATGATGTCTTTCTCTTCTTGCTGAGTTGTCCACGATCCTTCTTCCTTGCTGATCTATCATCCCTGATCTCCTCGTCCAATGGATTTCTTTTCCGCACTTTGCTCCATCTTTCCTGCTCTTTTGCTCACTTCGACTTAGTGACAGTTACTGTGTCTCCTGCGAAGCTCACTTTTTACCTTTCCTTGTTCTTCGGTTCCTTCCATAACCAACATAAAAAAGGGCCAAAAACAATATATATGTGGTTCATCGCCAGTGTGGGGCTACATCCACCAACTCCTCTCCTCTTTTATTAGCTTCTTCCAATTTTCTTACATGCACATAGCCACAAAGCCAACTCTGCATAGGATAGGAGATCTACGCGCACCTCGCCAGATGCTCCTTCCCTGAGTTGGGTCACAACACAAAGCCTTACATAGTATGTGCACAAAGCCTCTTACAATCACTTTCACTTAGCTCTGCAAGTCTTAACACACAGTATGCACAAAGTCGATTATAAATACTTTCACTAAGGCACACACATCCACTATTATCACACAGATCATACTACTCTTACATCGCCTGGCTACTTATTTATACACTACAAAAGAGGCCTAAGCATGGGTAAACCCATGGGTTGACATCCCATACCTGTTACATAAAACCTAAATCCCAAAAGGACTGTAAAAGGGGGCGAGATCCCATGATCTCTGCTTCGCCTGGGTGCTCTGTCTTCGACCAGCCTGTCGAAGTCCCAAAAGTGGTCAAACATGACCAAGGTTCTCCAAAACTTGGTCAAGGGATAACATGCATTGAATTTTTGATATTCCCCTCTGGCCTTTGACTCGAGCTCTCAACATGCTCAAATTCCCTCTCTATCTTCACTTTTCCTCAATCTATCACCCATACATCAATATTTTAATCCTTCTTATTATTTTCGCATGTCTCCACATGCACCATGTTGCAATGTTCCTTCTTTTCTTCCCACTTCTTCAATAAGTCAGGGAAATCCTCGATAACATTCTCGGGAATGTAGAAGTACCCCCAGAGAGAGAGTTGTTTGGTAGAAAACCTTGATACATGACCAATTTCTCCATAATTGAAACAAATGGGGGGCCTACATCCCCCTCCTCCATATCCTCGATCGTGACTAGATCCATAGCCTCCTCTAGGACCTCCTTGGTATCCACCTCTCTTATCACTACCACAATCACCACCCTTCTTTTCTTCTTGCACCCAAAATACATCGTGGGTATGGTATTGCATCAGCTGGGGTGACTAAAAGTTGTTGACATCATGTTCCATGGACTTAAAAAATTCCTAGAATGGAGTATGATGTGTCTTCTGATACTTCTCCAAATTTGGGAAGTGGGGTGGTACATGGCCCCACTTTCTGCAGATCTTCCACCACTTCGCCTAAGGCTTGTTTGGAAATGGACTTGGTGCACCCATCGCCACATAGTTTCCAAGTATAGGTCATTCATCCCTATGATTTCATTTAGACCGACACATGATACACCATACATGATCATGTACAAATTTCACCTTTTCCATGTGCTACAATTGCATCATTAGATTCACCAGTTACAATTGCACCTGCGCAAATCCTGTTGATGTCTTTGCCCCTCCTGGTGTAGCCTCCAAGATCATGGAAATCTCCACTGCTTCTTCTTGAGTCATCACCTTCTGTTGGGTGAGTGGGACATAGATATGGGGGAGTAACCCTACAATAAATCATTCTCTATGTTGTATGTCCTAGATCCAGAATGCCAACCTATCCAACAAAATATTGAACCATTGGTCATAATCCCACATGGTTTCCCCTTGTTTTTGCTTAATCTCCTTGATTTTTGTAATACAATGAGACTCTGACTTAGGATTTTGAAATTAATTAAGCAGATCTATTTTGATTTTTTTTTGGGACATCATCTATCCTGCAAGCACAGTGGCCTTGTATTTCATGTACCACATCAAGGCTCTATCCCTAAACGTGGTTACCAACTGCACAATATTTTTTTCTTCATCTGTGATCCTCTTCACATACCATGTTTCTTCACACATGAACCAATGTTGTTCTGCATCATCCTTACCCATTCCATGGAACATGAGAAACCTCATGATATTATTCTGATTTTCCATCCTCAATCTCAAATTGATTCCTTCGATATAACTACTGGGTTTCGTGGTTCTCAATACCGATAGTCTTCTTGGTGAGTTAGCATTGACTTTTCATTCTTCTTCACTCATCTCTTCTCTTATATCTCCTCCTAATATTTCTCCTATTCCAATAACCTCATTATTTGTTGTTCTTTCTTCTTGATTACAAATGCACAAGGGGGGTGGTTCAAAGGGGGGGTAAGTCCATATTCTTCTAAAACTTCTTCTAAGGTGACCCATAGAGTTTCCTACCTATAGTCGTGCAAGACCATCCAATATCACCAATTAATCTCCCCCACCACTAGGGGATCCTCCATCTTCCTCTCCTTCACCTGCACCTCTACTCTACGCCTCATCTTCCTCTGAGATTGCAACACTCTACAACATCCAAGGGCTTTGGAATTTGTCTCTTGGGCCCCTACTACTACTGCTACTTGTTATAGCAAGATTTGCCTCACCCTATGAAAACTTGCACATAAGGCCTTTTTCCATTTCCCTATGCAGACTTGAAGTCCCTTTCTGCAAATCCTAGAGCTAAAAACATTATTTTTCCACATATACGTGACCTACCTATAGTACAACATGCATATACGTAGGTTTCACCACTACAACCCACGTACATCGGGATTTGTGCCCAAAATTAAAAAATGGTGTCAGGTTTCCATGTCACGTCACGAGATCCATGATCCTTGGCCTTCCATATACTGGAAATGTTCTGACTCGACCCTTCAGTTGCACTTGAAGGCTACAAATGGGACAAATCTGAGCTATGGAAAAGAGGAGAA
>JZKD02S2271317.1:18585-35479 GCA_000966675.3 Picea glauca
TGGGATTTAAGAGTACCAGCAATACTCTGGGCTTATAGAACCACTTGCAAGAAATTAACAATGCAGACCCCCTTCAAGTTGGTTTATGGTCTT
The DNA here is from genome assembly GCA_000966675.3 of Picea glauca. Classification (NCBI taxonomy): domain Eukaryota; kingdom Viridiplantae; phylum Streptophyta; class Pinopsida; order Pinales; family Pinaceae; genus Picea; species Picea glauca. The sequence goes on from JZKD02S2271317.1 coordinate 18,679, forward strand.
GAAGTTGTTGTCCCGATGGAATACTTAGTACCAAGCCTAATAATTGTTGCATTTACAGACATGGATGATACCGACGCTTTTTGTGAGAGGCTTGCTCAATTGGTTGAACTGGAAGAAGATAGATTCATTGTAGGATTCCATCAACAAGTTTAGAAGGAACGAGAAAAGGCCTATCATGACAGGCACATCAAGAAGAAGACATTCAAGCAAGGCAATTTAGTACTGGTGTATGACAATAAGTTTATCAAACACCCTGGGAAGTTCAGAATGCATTGGCTCAGACCATATGAGATTGCTTATGTTACAGAAGGAAGAGTTGTGAAGCTGAAGACATTGAAGGGAGACTGGAAGGAAGGATTGGTGAATGGGAGTCGGTTGAAGTTGTACTATGATAACCAGCTGCCTCACAGCTCTTAGTAAAAGCATGAGGAAAAGGGTCCAAGTACCAGGTGCAGTTGAAATTAGGTACCAGACACAGAAAAGACAGTCTGCACAAGGATGGAAAAGAGGCATAAAGCAGAAAGCAAGGGCTGCATTGTGCAGTCCAAAGTCAAAGTAAAACAAGAGGATCAGATCTGAAGTGCCTCGGGATGAGTCACAAGTGAGTGTTGGGTGCCTGTTGGCCCTTGGTTATGTTGGTTATGGAAGGAAGCGAATAATAAGGAAGGAAAGGTAAAAAGTGAGCTTCGCGGGAGACACGGTAACTGTCACTGAGTTGATGTGAGCAAAAGAGTAGGAAAGATGGAGAGAAGTACGAAAAAGCAAGTCGTTGGATGAGGAGATCAAGGATAATAGATCAACAAGGAAGAAGGATCGTGGACAACTCAACAAGCAGAGAAAGCCATCATTGGATGCTTTGGAGCACCGCGCGATGAAGAAGGAAAGACGGGTTGGAGAAGCCTAGAAAAAGTGGGTCAAGTTGACCTAGGTTTTTAGACACTTAGGGTTTTGGTATCTAGGGTTTTGGCACCTAGGTTTCGACCTAAGGATGTCGGTGAGGGATTGTAATGTATAAATAAAGGTTAAGAGGAATTGGGTCGAGTGTGTCATTAAGTATTGGTATGATATTCTTGTTATAGATCTATTATGGAGAGAGAGGATTGCATTGTGAGATCTTCAGTTGTGTGTGAAGGTCAAGTCCTGCAACTTGGTGCACAAGAAGGGGAGAGAAAGAGAGAGAAGAAAGAAGATCTGCTAGCTGAGAGAGCAGATAAGAACTGTATGATTTACCTTAATAAATCATAAGCACAGTTCTGTGGACGTAGCCCTAGAGAGAGGGTGAACCACGTATGTTTTGTGTCGTATGTGTGATTAATGTCTGGGTCTTTGTCATTTTTATATTGTTATTTGCAGTCTTATGTTAGATCAGATCTATAGCCGCGCAGGATAGACCTAGTTGATAAGTGATATATGAATGTTGTATTGTTGTTGGGATAGATCCACTTGATATTCCCCTGGTTGTAGACATCCCTGTCCTGCAACCCCCCTCTTAGCTGCTTCGGGTGAAACGGCATCTTCTTCGCAGGTGTTTTCGAAAGGGCCGGTAGTTAGGGTTTTGTTCATGCGTTGTTGTAGCATTGAACCCCGGGTCTACCCCTGTGCCAACACCTGTGTTGTGGTTGCTTTGTGCGATGTGGTTGATAAGTTATTGATGTGATTTATGCTTAGTGCTATAATATTTATGTATGTTAGAATCATATGATGAAGTAGCTTAGTGCTTAACAATATGAATGAAGGTTAGATCTATTATGATGTTATGTGATGAATGGTCAGATGTCCTTAGACCTTGATGAAAACTGCATTGTTTTGTAATTAGGGTTTGAATCTACAATGTGAATAAGGGTTAAAGACTTGCTAAGTGTTATGTTAAGTATTGTGATCATATATCTGTGTCCCAGCTAGGTTGTAGATACTTGAGTCCTGCAACCCCCCCTGCCTCTACCTTAGGTGAGACTTCATCTGCTTCACAGGTGTTATTAAAAGGGCCAGTAGTTAGGGTTTTGTTTGTGCGTTGTTGAAGTGTTGAACCCTGGGTCTGCCCCTGTGCCAACAAATGGTTATGTTGTCGAGACCTGAAACTGCGATTGCTGGGAACTAAAGAAAAGAGAAATATATGTGCATAGATCTGTTGCTATAGTGCGCACTATTCTACTTGACTTGAGAAGCTCTGTGCTAATAAGGGAATCAAATCTGAAGAAAAGAGGTAAGATCTTAAAGCTTTGTGCTCTGATAAAGGTAAGATAAGTAGGAATTTTTGTTTTGAAAGTATGGATTTAGGTATGTTTGATAGATTTTGTCCTAATAAGAAAACTAGGGCACAACTAGAAGAAAGAATACTTGATATGAATAGATCTGATAAAGTTAGTGAAAGATATGTTATTCCTATGCATAGAAAGAATTTTTGGACTAACAAGTGGATTCAGGATCCTAGAAATAATTTTTTGCAGGTCCATCACTGTGATCCTAGTGCACAGTATAGGAAAGGTTGGGGATCTTTTAAGAGGAAGAGAGGATTGAATATTTGTTATAGTTGTAGACGACCTAGACATCTTGCTAAGGAATTCCCTGGTAGAGGTCCTATTTGCCTTTGTTGTAGAGTTTTTGGTCATGAGGTTTTGGATTCCCTAGGATGATTGCTAAAGTTGAAAAAGATGAACCCGAGACAAGAAAACCATGAGAAAGGTCAAGAGACTAAGAATGTACTAGAGAACTAGAAAGAATTAGAGGCTATATTATTGAAGATGAAAGAAACATTGAATGATCACAGAGGCATTAGTTTACTAGAGATCTTAAGAGAGAAGCAGTGCATAGAAACACGAATAGGAGACTTTGACATAGACTGTGTATTGGATGAAGAAACACAGGTGAACATTATGCCAGAAAGTACTTGGGAAATTTTGGGAAAGCCTGCTATGATTTCTTCATTGGGAGGAATATGATTATTTAAAGGAAAGATGATAAATCTATGTCGAATACTTACTCATGTACCTATGAGTGCTCATGGAACATCGACAGAAGAAGAATTTGAGGTCATTAAGTTTGTTGAGAACAACGCTCATTTTTCACTTTTGTTAGGAAGGACTTGGATTGAGAAAGATCGGATCCGAAGGAAAGACGAAGAGGAAGATATAGAATAGAAAAAGTGAGAATTAAGGGACTTCATAACCGAGAAAATAGAATGACTAAGAGAAGAACAAGAGGACAAGTTGAAGCAACTAAGGGCCAAAGACCTAGCTGTCGAAGTTGAAAGAACACAAGAAGGCTTAAAGGACTTATCCATGTGGAAGAGAAGAGCACCTACTCCAGAAACAATAAGAGAAGAAGTATTACCCTTGAACCATGTGAAAGACCCTCAACAGTGTGAAGTTACTATGCTAAGAGAAGATAGGAACAAGAATGGAAAGAGGAATCTAGAGACGCAGATCACAGGAAAGAAACCAAGAAATCTTTGTAAGAAGAAATCAAAGATAGAAAAATTGCAGGAGGTTCTAGAGAGGACTTCGCAGAAGGAAGGCTTGCAGAACTTGAACCTCGCCGGAATAGAAGAATAGCGCAGACTGGAACTTCTCCATGGCGAAGAAATATGATCGTTAGATGTGCCCTGACCGTTAGAATGATGCTCCAGAATGGCTAGAAGCACAATTATTGCTGGAAAGATCGCCATTGGATTGTTGTAACTACACCATAACAGATGGAATCGTATTGATTGAGGCATTCCTGCCCATTGGAGGAGTCTGCTACGACATTGTCTATTTAATCCATCGAATGTCTTACTAAGGACACTTTTGAAAACTAAGATATTTGAGCCCGCAGAGAACTGATTGCTATCATGCTGTGCTTATTGAGACCTCGCCACCCGCTTTGTTTGCCTTGAGAGTCTGTTCACCTACCCGGGATATCTGATCTAGAGTGTGCATGTCGGAAGACCTTAGTGCAGTAGAGAAGTATGTAGAAGAAATATTGATAGAACTTATGGCTGAGAAGGTCATGTCTACAAGAGAAAAAGCCTCATCGATGAGAGGATTGCAAGCATCCCCGTCGACTGCACGTCGATCATGCCATCCTGAACTGCGACAGAGAAAAGAAGTAAGCACCGTGATGACCTGGAGAATGCAAAGCTCATCCCATCGGTCGTGCCTAACTATATCCCACCTCTAGCTGGCGTAGTTAATTGTGATAGCATCCCGAGATATTTCGACTATACACTGATGACTGCATACCTCCCAAAGGGGATATGCGCAATTGGACCGCAGTCGAGATAGATTCTGACACTCAAGATCAGTGATTTCAACTTAGGAGGCCGCAAAAATTATGGAATGATCATGCCACATAAGTACTTGACAAAGACAATGGAGAAGAAGCCAAAGATACTCCCCTAGCCGTGGACCATGGACATCGCGAGATCAACAATCCTTAATGTGATGAAGATACCAAACTTTGGCAGACATAAGGAGGTTAACGTGTGTTTTAAACTCCTCCTATCGTGCATCCATGGCGGGTACCTATGGTTGGATAGGCGCATCACTGTAGATCTGGCATTGATCCACCAGATCACTAGATTGAGCATGCAAGGACCAGACCCTTAGGATTTTTACCAAGGGAAGGCTGCAGATCGTGCCTTGGAACAGCTAATAAAGGACACATATGGCGATGTAGAGAAAGGGAAGCGGGGCTACAAGGTAGCCTCCATCTAAAATGGTGCAGTGCGCCTAGCTTGTCAGTTGTTAACATGCAATCTCGTCAGGAAGAATAGACCAATGCAGGTCACGGGGTTCGTCGTCGACATCGCAGGAAAGTGTGTTGAAGGGATGTAGATGAACTGGGCGATCTACCTCATCAACCAGTTGGAGTAGGATTTCTGAGAAACACAAGACTAGAGCTACGAGTTTCACTTCAGCTGGTTGTTGATCCTCGTTGCCTTTGTCTCTTGGGAGATGTCGGAGGGAGCAACCTTCCCAGAAGTTGATTCGTTCGAACCACTGGTCATGAGGTTCACCACCTTGTGGTACTTGAGTGATATGGAAAAGCAGTGGTAGTCGAACGTTGTCTTCCACACTTACTATAAACAACTCATGCGAGCCATTGAGCCATTCCCCCGAATGACTCCGAATACACTCCATCGATTCAGGCCACTAGTGAATTTCTGTGTAGACAAGCACTTCATTTACATCACTGTGCGTAGGGATGGAACCAAGGAGGAGTTTCAGTCGTACTATAAATTAACCGATGAAGACATGAAGGAGATAACTAAGGAGTGGCTGGCTAAATTCCTTGTACCAGTCGAGTAGACAGAGCTCTCCAACCCCGATATCATCGGAAGTCCTGTAGTCACCCAAGAATAATATGATGGACTGAGCAGCACTAGGAAGAAGAGGAAGAAGGAAGAGGTGCAGGAAATAAACAATGCATCAGAGGAAATTGCATCGGAATCACCTGGAGGAGGAGGAGATGACGAAGTAAAACAAGAAGAGGAAGGGAAAGAAGACAAGTAGGAACAAGGAAAAGTGACATTGCCTAAATATCCCCTTACAGAGGCTGAGACGTCAAAGAAAAGAAAGGTTTCTCCAAAGAAACCCTCAGCATAGAAGAAATCACGAGCCAATAAGCCTCAATTACAGACTGTACTTACGGTGGATGATATTGACCTCATCATCACATTTGTATCAGATACTTCAAAGGACATTTTGCAGTGAAACGAAGCAAAACAGGAGACAATGTATGACAGGATCGAAGCGGAGCTGAAAGGGGTACAACAAGCCCTCTATGTGAGTCACGCAGTTTCTACAGAACCATTGACATTAGAAGGTATAGAAGTGGGAGACGAGCCTGCCCAACTATGCAGATTAGCATATGCGACTGAGGCTTGCCGTCATCAAGTACAGGAGGAAAAATAATAGGCCACAGAGGCCTTGAAGCAAGCAAAGGAGAAATCCCTAGAGAAAATTCGGGTTGCAAAGCAAGAGAAATATTACCTCTGAGCGAAGTTTGAAGAGGACAGAGAGAAAATCAAGAGAGAGAAAGATCAGTTTCTTGCAGATAAGATTGGAGTTAGAGAAGCAGTCACTTGATCACTTCACTCTGTGCCAGGATTGGCACCAATGGAAGAAGAGATAGCTAAGAGACAAGCATGGAAGCTCTTTGAATCCATTCAGTAGCTCCAAGAAAGAGTAGCAGAACTAGAAATACAAGCAGTGTCGAGAACTCTGCAGGAAGTGCGGGATCAGAGAGAATAAATTATCATGGGTGAAATAGAAGGAATCAGGGCATTGGCATTGGAATGTAAATAGCTCAGTAACCGAAGTGCATAGACCCATGAGCGCCTTGCAGAGGACCCAGAACTAAGAACATTAGAAGAACAACTTCAGGAAACAAAGCAGCAAGTATCGACAGTGCAAGCACAACTGAAACTTCTTTCAGTGGTTGAGAAGATGAAAAGGTCACAAGAACATCGCACAATTCAAAAGCAGGTCCATGCCATCCAGAGTAGAGTCATGGAAGCGACCCAGAGACTCCAGCCGGTACATGGCGAAGCCTGCACACTTTTTGAGGATATCGAGGGACAAGGTGCACAGTTGGAACAAGTGGTCACCACAGTGGAACAATGCTTGGAAGGACCTTTCAATGAGAAAGTCATTCAAGATTTAGCTGAGTAGGAGGCTCTGGCGAAGCAGCAATTCGAGGCAGTTCGAGCCAAGCTTGAGGCCTTTGAAGAAGAATTGCCTAGATCAGAGTGACTTGATACAAGTCACAGGTGAGTGTTGGGGGCATGTTGGCCCTCGACCTATTTTTGGAGAACCTTGGTCATGTTTGACCACTTTTGGGACTTCGACAGGCTGGTCGAAGATGGAGCGCCCAGGCGAAGTGGAGATTGCAGGATCTCACCCCCTTTTACGGGCCTTTTGGGATTTAAGGTTTATGTAACATGTATGGGATGTCAGCCCATGGGTTTACCCATGTTTAGGCCTCTTTTGTAATGTATAAATAAGTATCCAGGTGATGTAAGAGTAGTCTGATCTGTGTGATAATAGTGGATGTGTGTGGCTTAGTGAAAGTATTTGTAATCGGCTTTGTGCATACTATGTGTTAATACTTGCAGAGCTAAGTGCAAGTGATTGTAAGGGGCTTTGTGCACAGATTGTGTAAGGCTTTGTGCTGTGACCTAACTCGGAGAAGGAGGATCTGGCAAGGTGCACACATATCTCATGTCCTATGCAAAGTTGGCTTTGTGGCTCTGTGCATGTAATAAGATTGGAAGAAGCTAATAAAATAGGAGATGAATTGGTGGGCATAGCCCCGCGTTGCGAGTGAACCACGTATATCATGTGTTGTGGTTGATTTTTGTGATGTGGTTGATATGTTATTGATGTGATTTATTCTTAGTGTTGTAATCTTTATGTATGCTAAAATCATATGAAGAAGTAGCTTAGTGCTTAACAATATGAATGAAGGTTAGATCTATTTTGATGCTATGTGATGAATGGTCATATGTGCTTAGACCTTGATGAATACTGCATTGTTCTTTAATTAGGGTTTGAATCTGCGATGTGAATAAGGGTTAAAGACTAATGAATGTTATTTGATAAGTGCTATGTTAAGTATTTTGATCACATTTATGTGTCCCAGCTAGGTTGTAGACACTTGATTCCTACAACCCCCCTGCCTCTGCCTTGTGGGTGACACTTCATCTTCTTCGCAGGTGTTGCTGAAAGGGCCGGTAGTTAGGGTTTTTTTGGTGCGTTGTTGAAACGTTGAACCCTGGATATTCCCCTATGCCAACAATGCATCCCCCTCCTAAGTTTGATGTTGCTAAGAAAAATCAGTTTCTGTGCGACGTGCACAGATCCATGGAAGAAGAAAAAGTGTGCGAAGAATTGTAGCATGTGACACGAAGGTCGTTTAAGGAGGCCCAGATCCATGAATAAGTGAAACAAGTGACATAGAGATCACTTGAGGAGGCCTAGATTCACAAAGAGGTATAGTGATTGAAACAAAGGTCATTGGAAGAGGCTTGTGCCTATATGTGCAATTAGACATACCTTCAACCATACCTTTACCATGTAGTGCTCGAAGGCCATTCTCTCATATATGTCCTAGTATTTAATGCCACAACATTTTATTTTCTCTAGAGACAATAGGGGTTATGTATTCTTCATTTCCACCCTCATGAACAATAGAATTGTTACACCCATTACTGATAGTGCTTCCCAACAACTTGTATAGAGTTCCATTTCAAACTCCCCTCATCAACACCATTTCTCCTTGAACCATTTTGTAGGTTTCCTTTTCAAACACAGTATGCACACTTGTATAACTCATCTTACTTACATATATAAGGTTTCTATCTAGTTGAATGTGAAAAAACTGAGTGTTATAACATATTTTTCCACTACATATGCTTATGATGCATCAATTGGCCTTGATCCCTAAAACCCTTTTAATTTTAAAATAAAATTCCTTCTAAATCTTTTCAAAAAACACCTTTTGGCAGTCCATACACTACCTTTGATCTAGAAACACACATACATACACTAGTTTCCCATTAACAACACATGTATGCCTTCAAAATGCACCAAAACATATAAATGTGTACCAAATACACTTTTTTGGTCGGAGTTTATGGGTTTTATAGGTTATTTATCTCATATTTCCCATGCATAACTACCCCAAACCATCAATTCTTGGTATAAATAGAGCCTTAATTTGAAGGAGAGAAGAAGCACTTTTATGCTACTGAACTAATGTCTCAATCTACAAGAATGTTTTTCATGAGTTTTAAAGGTTATTTCCCTCCTTGGAAATCCCTTGTTTCCAACACCTTTCCAACATTATATTGTTTAAAGAAAGAGACTTACTATCTTTCTCATACTCTACTTGATTTAGGATCATATAAGAGAAATTAGCTTTAGATGCTTAAGAGGAGGAACCCAGATGGAGGTTTCAGGGGGTGTCAATAGCGAAGGATCAAGTGGATGTATTTCATGTTTTGTTGTTCATTAATAAGAGAAATATCTTATTTCCCTCCTCCAATTTTATATACTTGATGCATTTTATTATGTTTAATCAGAATTATTTGGTAGGAAATTGACTGCTCTGATCCGAGTTAGTTAGATTATTTATATTTGATTTCTTATTACTACTTTACTCACAAGCTTGTTGTTTCTTGTGTGCAGATCAACAAGGTGTATCTTGGAGAAACAGACTAGAGAAGAGACCTTCCAATGAGGATATTCTTCAACCTTCATTAATTTGGGTGAGTAGTCCATGAATACTTGGTAGTTGCGATAATGTTTATTTTTTCTACTATGGTATTGAGTTTGTTGTCTCTTTGTTTATGTTCTATTGTGACAACATAAACTTAGTGAGTTGGTCTCCTTAGGGTTATTTTTATTTCTTGTAGGATTTTACTAATTCATATACTTCTTTTTTTATCCTTTTGAGTCATTTTTAGACACGTAGGAATAGGTTTAAGATGTTGGTTCAATCATTTTTCTTTAATTTTTTGGTAAAATTGAATTGTGTATGCTAATATCCTTATTAAAACTTGTGTATATATGCTTGTTTATGATAAAATGACAATATACATATGCTTTTTTTAGGAAACAATAGTGTACATGTGTTATTTGTTGAGGCAACAATAGTGTACATATGTTATTTTCTTAGGGAACAATAGCGTATGCATCCTGGGAAGTGATTTTTCCACCTTCCAACCTTCTTTTGGTCCCGTTCTTTCTTATGTGGTTTCTATTTTAGATTCTTTGGTTGTTTGAGGGGTCTTAAATGATTTTTGAATTTAATTTAAGTCCCCCCCTTTTTTTAACTAAAGAAAAGAAAATATTTTCCTTTTTTTTAAGTTTATTTGGTTTCTTTCCTGATTGCAAAATTTAAAGAGAAGTGGAATGCTTAAGTTTCTTGTTTTTTGGACTGTTGTTTCCATTCATAACTGAAAATTAAAGATTCTTTACCTAGTTTCATTTCTCTTCCTTCTGAACTTCTTGTTTTATATGTAAAAAGAGAAATATTTTCTTGTTTATGTATTTCTTTATCAATTTGTTTTCTTTCTTTTTTTATTATCAAAAAGAAAAGAAAATTTGCATATTAGGGTTTGTAGTTTGCATTGGAAGTTGTTCATGCTTCATGCTTGCTTGAAATTGCATACATTGAAGGATAAGTGTGAAGTTTTATTTTCCAATGTTCATACAAGTTTCTTTTTTCAAGAGTCTAAAAAACAACATCACTTGTGCTTTTGTACCATTTGAGTAAACAACAAACAACTAAAATGAACGTTTAACTTAAAAAGAACTAGACTTTTTCTTTCAAGGAAAATGCACAATAATATATGTCTTAGGGCCTTGGACTATGTTGGACAATAAACTATCCAAGGACATCAAACTGAAAATTAGAGTTGATTAAAGAGTGGGAAATCCAATAGTCGCATAATTGCATGTCACGAAATCTCATCTAACACAGAAGTCAAGTGCGAGGTCATGTTAGGATATGTGAAAGAGAAATCCCCTTCTCTTGCTTGTCTTGGCATCCATGGATTTCTTCATATACAGTGGTTTCCCAAGTACCATTTTCCCTTTGGGTGCTAGTGCTTTTGGAAGCTTTGGGATTTAATACCCTACCCATACATGCGGTACCGACCCACGATTTCCCCCCTGGTCACTGGTTGTGATTTGGTAACATTAGTTTCCTTTCCTAGGATTCCAAAGGATGACTGTGGGTGGGAAGTTCATGTAGTACATGGGGAAAATGTCACATCATCATTTCAGTAACCATAGAAGGTGCCCCATGTATGCGTAGGTACTTTCATTTGAAAGGGTTGTTGCATGTAGGTCAATGTAACTATTTCTCTCTCATTCATTGATAAATCTCAAGACTTAATAAACCAATATCGGTATTTGGAATGTCCTTTGATTATCTTTTCACTAATTTGGACTCAGGACCTAATCTAGCTGGGTTGAGCTTTGGGAAAGCAATTTGTGTCAATTGATGTCTTCTAGGTATTTTGTAGGTTCATGCTACTTTATGTAGTTGGCCTTAGATTGTGTCTCTCCCGACAATTTTGGATCATCGATTCAAGGTGGTTGACCAACCTCTCCATCAGTCAAGAAGGACTTGTTGTATTTCACATTAAAACATGGAGTCACCTACTATAAGCTGTGGGATTAATACCACTCGTTTGTTAGAGCTGGTGCATGAGACTCTATCAGACGTGGACAATCCTACAAGGGAGGAACTTGTGCATAATACTATTGTGGGTAAATTTCTCTATGATAAAACCAAGGGACCCATTCCTAAGGGGATTCTTGTGATTTTCCTTTCTTTGGAAACATTGGTTCCCCCTTGATGGCCACTTTGAACATTCTTGGATTGACTGTGGGACTACCAATTTGGTTGTGGACCACTCCAAATGTCTCAAATGCTCCTGATTATTCTTAGATAATAACCTTGTGTTAAGCGAATCAAGTTGATGTTGTTCCTTTATCTTCTTCATCAGTGATATATACTCCTCCTTGTGCCTCATCTAGTGAAAGTCTAACTACTAGTAAATAGAAGTCTAAAAGGAATAGAAAGAGGAAGAAAGATGAAGAAGCAAAGACAAAGGAAAAAGTCACCAACCACTACTAGTCATGTTGGATACATGCAACCAACCGATGCAAGTCATGCTAGGAGAAAGAAACCAACCTCTACAATTCATGTTGGGAGCAAGAGTACAGTCACTGCAAGTCATATTGGAGCTAAGAAACTAAGCATTGCAAGTCATGTTGGGGGAATTGAACATGCCTTTGCAAATCATGTTGGGAATGAGAAGCTAGTCACAACATTTCATATTAGTGATTAGAAACTATCCATTGGGTAAAATCTACCAACCAATGCAAGACATGTTGGGGGAATTGATATTGTTGAGAAATCTGGATGAATAGGATGAAAGCCTAAGTTCCCCTATAAAATTTTCAAGGGAGATCACCTTACTCATCTATGACCTATTATTCCATAGGTACAATGAATGTGGTCCCTATCTTAAGGCCCTTTGGATCTTGAGTCACCTTTAGTTTCCTAGAAACCTATTCAACTATTGGTTAATGAAGTGATAAATCAGCTGCAATCTTTGGTTGATCCCACTCTTCTTTGGGAGCATGATGTGTTTATTGACTATGTTGTCTTGCAACCTACTAAACCAATGGTTGATGAATTGGTCGAGCCGATGCAATCTTCGGCCAATCCCATTCTTATTTTGGGGAGTGATGTGTCTATCAACCATGTATTTATCATTTACAGTTGATACCTTTTGAACAAGGGGGAATTATTATCAATTCAAGCATACTACCTCCAGGTCCCAGGATGGTTTCCATTGATTGGAATGTTCTTGTTGAGTCTCACCTTCCTTCTTCTGCACCTTTCCAAATAAGGGCTGAAGTTAATTCAACAAACATTTATCGATTTATTGTATACTAAGGATCCTTTGCAATCATGTTATCCTCCTCGACTTGGAAAGATTTAGGTTATCCCAATCTTCTGTCAGCTACTAGTGAGTTGGTGGATTTTGATAGAAGACCTAATGAATATTTGGGGCTTCTTCCTCAATTTCCTATCACATTAGGTGGGAATATTTTCATAGCCAATATGATAGTGGTGCAAGGCCCATTAGACTTCAATATCCTTCTTGGGCATGATTAGTTATATGTTATGAATGGTATGGTGTCTATGCTCTTTCAAGTGATGCATTTTCCTCACAATGGAAGTATTTTCACTATTTATTAGATTGCATCTGATAATCACCATCCTAATTCAACTTTAGCTCAAGCTACCCCTTTGTATGTTCCTAGTATTTGAGTGGACTCTACCTTTCCATGGGTGAATTATGTGGCATATTATCCTCGGTGCTCAATTTCTTTTGAGAAGGAGCCTTTTACAGTAATGTTTTCCTTCTCGAGACAAGATCTCAATAATTTCCTAGGTGATTTATCCAATGAGGGCACAAGAGATCTTGCTTCCCCCTATTGGTTCAAGGGACTGTGATTTTCCTCTTGAGTTTGATATCACTATTTGTGAGTCATCATGCCTTGGTACTTGTGAGTCTTCACTAATAGAATATGTCATCTCTGGTCAGAATCTCCATCATTATATGGAATATGGTCAATTCACTTCACCCATCTGGGCCATCAATCCTCTCATTTCACATGATTTATTGGATTCAAATTTCCTTCGGATGAGACTATCCTTGAAGCCATGACTACAGATGATGTACCATGGGAAGACATGCATCATAGATTGTTCTTTCATATCAAGCTGGAGAATTTGTAGGTTGAACACTGTAATATCCCAAAAAATAAATTATTATTAAAGTCTGAATGCACTTAGGATTTTATTTCCATTTTTGGCAAATTTGAATTTGGAAAATTATTGTCATTTATGGAAATTACGAATTTGGAATTTAGTTAATTGTAATTTATTATTGTCACTGTTGGGAAATTATTTGATTTTCCCAACCAACTCTTTGACTATGAAACTTGTAAGAAACAAATATTTTGTATATTTATTGCTAAGAGACAAATGGAACAACCAAGTTGAAATCAGTTGATCATAACTCCATGAGTGGGAACAAGCTTGAACTACCTCAGGGCTGAATTTTACAAGTGGCAAATCAGAAATTTGGCCATTCGTAGCCCCTGAAAAACATGGATTTGTAAAGCTGCGAAAATTCCCAAGGGGAAAAGACCTAAGCACAAGATGCTTTTGGATATATAGCATATGGGAGGAGGCGGGAAATTGCCTAGTATGCTGGGGAAAATGACATCTCTTGTTGTTATGAGCACTATTTTATGAGTGTGAGGAAAGGAAAATTTTTGAATCTGAAAGAGGAATATAGCGAAAGAGGAGCTTCAGGGTTCACCCTCATGGATTCATGGTCAGGTTAGGGGGTGAACTGAGCAAGTAGATTGGTTGTTTTGTTCTATGGTTGGGTGGAACTTGGTTGTTCCATTTCTTGTCCATCACTTTGTTCAGATATGTACTCCTATCTATTGTTTTTGTTGAATTGTTTTTATTGGATAATGGCTGGCAGAATGAAACGAATTGTAGAATAAGTTTTCGTTGTAGTTTGAATTTATCAGCGAGTAGTTCTAAGAAAACTATTGTGTGTGATAGTTGTTGGTGAATGGGTAGAAGTTTACTATTCAAATGATGTATCCTATGAATTCCACAATAGGAAACAAATATCAGCTCGATTTTATTGTTGATATTCGGAAGATTTGGCATAAGTATGAATATAGATTCAAGTATAAACATGCTTAAAATTATTTCAGATTGCTACATGTTGACTATTTTTAAGTATAGATCTACAGGAAATACCGGTGTATGCGTTTATAGATTTCTGAACAGAAGTATTACCATGATAAGTAGAATCTATACCATATCTGTAATTATATCTACATGTATAGATATTCTCTTGAATAATATTTAAATTGTACATTTACCAAACGAAATTTTGAGTGAACATCAGAATTGAAATACATATATGTATATATGTTGCTACCATTCGAATTTTCCGTGCTATATGAATATCTAATACACATAAAATAATTATTGACTATTATAGATATTTTCCATTAAATCCGATTGTATTAAATGTAGCAGAAGGTTACAGTACTTCTCCTTTTAATAATCTCATAAGTAAATATCCAGCGACATAAATACATAAAAACATGCTACCTATTAAAGAGTCGACACAATGCTTAAACGAGTCTTTAAAATTTATACAGTATATGCGAACATAACTATTAAATAGTGAAATTCATATTCAATACGGGGTTTCCCCCTCTGTCTTTCCTTAGGGACTGAAGATACAAGTAACTAGCTTTCAATAGGAGCCTGGTGTAAAACTATCACAATAATGGTATCCTAGGGTGGAACCTGTATTCCTTCAACAAAACCTGGATGGTTATTTTTTCTTTCAACACTGTAAGTTGGAACTCAAGTACCTTTCGAGTGTGATGTCCTCGTCAATCCCCAAGCCACCGAGCGTTTAAGTCCTGGAAGGGATTACCAAGAATATTAGTAATAGAGTTCTAAAACAAACCAACAAAAATTAAATGTCGAAGCTAGGATAATGTTCAGGATGAATTCACGAAAATTAAACATTGCAGATTTAATACACAAGTGAACACTTAGCTTGAGGTTGGTTCGGGTATTTTTCCCATCTATGTCATTGAGCCAAATGTCCATAGACCGAAGGGGAGGAGTGGATATTGAAACGACTGATGGGTACCCTCGTAATGGAAACAGGGGTCCCATCATTAGTCTTCTAATCGAATACAAATTAAATCAATGACTCAGAAGGTAACAAATAGATAAAACATTACCAAATATGTAAGATGCAATGCATAATTAGAACTATAAATTCTGCACAGTATGAAGTGCATCCCACAAAAATTACCAATTCAGACTATAGACATGAGAGAGAATTATTGTTCTCGTAATTATCAAATTTACAAACTGATAGTAAAGAAATGCAGTCAAGAACATAATTCTTAACCCATGATTTACTTTTCCTTCTACATGAATGAAGTAAAATTTGATAAGTAAATTGCAAACTTCCGGAACAGAGAGTAGGGTAGATCCCTTAAGTCAGTTCAATTTATGGAATAATCACACAACAGAAGTCTTAGGACTATAAAATTCTCTGCGCAAGTTCGGACTAGGTAATTCGATCTAGTTTTATTAAAATTACCCAGCGACCAGGAAAACCCTATCACATTCATAGGATTAATATATGGATTTTTAAACCCTATTTTTTCAAAGATGCAATATTTTCACAGTGGGTTCCGATACGTAACCTTTTCTAGAATCAGCTCGAGAACTCTTGACCAAATAAAAACAAAATAGTAATTATGCAACCTATAACCACAGAGTTATTTTCTTTCGACAATGTTGTTGGGAAATAATACCCTACGAACTAACAAGCTAGGGTTAAACTTGCATGCAGATTATGACCCTAAAGAAATCACTTTTAACCTATCACCCCAAAACTCAAACCCCTTTTTCACACACAAGCATGGAAAATACCTACTAACCTTTTTACTGATGTTTGGTGTAGATCCTCCGTTGCGCTTTGTCTGATTGCTTGCGCTACTCCTTCCAAAGACAATCCTGCAATCAAGACAAAACACTACGCATGCATGCTATTTTTCTACTTGAGGGTTAGAGATTAAGCATAAATCAAATAAAACATATATAACTCGTGCATTGGGATGGAAAAAGTATTCTTTTATTAATATCAAGATGAATCAACTTACAATAATGATAGAGACCGACCACCATTCCTCGATCCTAATCCTGGGCTCCTCCTCTTCTTTGTCCTCCAACTGCTTTGCTTGAATTCTCCTTAAGCTTGAGGAAAGGCTAAAGGGTTGGGACAAACAGATTCGGAAATTGGGCAGAGTTTCTTTTCTATGATTTTCCTCCTCCAAATAGTACCCCTACCCCTTCTTTTATAGGTTAGAAGGAGCTAGGGTTTTGGACGAACTCTCGACCATGCATGGCTGGGAGTTTCAGTTAACTGACCCAAAGCTTTTTGTCCCGTCGACAACTTTCCTTTTTTTGTGCTTTGTTAGGTAAACGCGGGCTGTAGTAGGCCAACTAGCGTTCCAACGCGTGCAGTAGTAGGCCTGCCAGCGTTCCAATGCGTGCAGTAGAGGGTTAGGGTGCGTGCCACTTGTTTTAAGAGGGTTTTCCAGAGTTTATTCAGCATGGCTTTGGCAAGGAAGAGATATGAGTTGGCCTGATGCCAGGTAAGCAT